>JAHTLZ010004035.1:0-12796 GCA_023846285.1 Phrynocephalus versicolor
TAAAGTACTCTCTGGGTACTTTACAATTTATTTGTGCAGGCTACACACTGCCTCCCCTCCCAGGGAGCTGGGTACTTATATTACTGACCTTAGACTACTTGGGATTGAACCTCAGGTCGTGAGCACAGTTCCAGCTGCAGTACAGCAGCTTAACCACTGCACCAAAAGGCTCTTAGCCAACAACCAACTGATGTACTGAGTTTGGCATATAACAAACAGGGGTGCTTTGTAGAGTGTCACTGATCAACCTAGCATAAGAACACATTGAAAGATCTATCACAATTCACAATCAAGTTACTTTAATAAAAACAACACATAAAATATATGATTGATCTATGTTTCATGTGACGACAGAGGGAAGATGCTATCAAAAAGCCATGGATTATTGGTGACAAATTCAAATACTGTACCACTAACTTTCAGAGTACTGCTTTGAAAGCAATTTACGGAAGAGGTGAGATATTTACAAAGTTGTGGCCACTAAACACTGCTTTGCACTGACCAGATATTTCACATGGGTGCCCTCAATGCTTGTTTGTTTTTTTTTAAAAAACACATATTTTAAAAGTAAAAATATGTAACTTATATAATACATTTGATTATGGTATCAAAACAGTGAGTCTAAGAACAACGGCTTTTAAATTCATTTTGAAAAATAGCACTGCTATATTTACATTAATTGAAGAAGCATAAAATGACAAATACAGGTTCACATCTGCATGTATTCAGATCTTTTGTAAAATATAAATTCTACATGGATTACATTATACATTTACTTATACACAAGTAATGCTTTAAGTTTTAATTAGTCAATAATGTGGCTTAAGATTTATTCAAATAAAAACAGTCTTGAACAGGAATTTTAACATCCACACAGCATCGAGCAATTCCTTGTTAAGGAAACATTTAGTCCTCACTGTGCTGTGAGGGGTGGGGTCATCTGCATGTTTGGAGGATGCATGGACCAGCCTTCTTGCTGATTCTGTAACAAACGGTAAAGTTGCTTCAGCTGAGCAACAATGTTATCTTTAATATCCGGGGTAGAGATCTGAAGCCTCACGCTGCCACTATCAAAGGAGCGGGTGAAATCACCGGAGAACATTTCATAGATCATCCTAGCAACCACAGGAATGACCTGTTTCAAAAGAAATTCCACATTGTTAGTCCAAAAGGGATTGTCGGGATTAATATCTATTCTTAAAATTTCTGTTTTAATCATTTCTGTGAGGATTCCCAGTCATCCAGGTGAGATTATCAGGAAGTTGAGTCATGGCAACTGGGATTCTTTTCTTGTGGGATCAAAACGGTTCACTGCTTATCCAAGCAACTTCACCAGTCTGTTTTAATCATTGTATTTCTTGTCACAAGTTGCATAAAAGTAGTGTTGTTTGGTTCTTATTGTCATGTGCCACCAAGTCATTATGTCCTATAAAGCAATAGCCTCTGAAACATACTGTTGTTAACAGCCATGCTCAGATTTTGCAAACTAAACACCATAGCTTCCTTTATGGAGTCAACTGTTCCCAACTTTATTCTTATTCTTTTCCTAATGCTCCCTGCATATCTTGTAATGTTGACTTTTCCTGTGAGACCTGCCTTTTCCTGTGATACACCCACAGTATAATAGTTTCGGCTTATTCATTCTTGCTTCTCAAACATTACATTTCAAATTAATCTTTCTATTCTCCCATCAGACTTCTTTACTGTCCAGCTTTCATATACACAGACATTTAAGGCAGTGTGTGAAGAATTGTTTTAAATGGCTGCTCTAGAGCTTCAAATGACCTGTCGAAGGCGCTTTATATATACATCTTAACTAATATAGATGATAAGGTAGAGCTCTGAGTGATGCCATATGCCAAAAGATCATGACCCTGAAGAAGTCCCCGCCCCACCTTTTGAAAACATCCTGACGACACAGAAACACAATGCTCCCCATCCCCTCTCCAGCTGGGCAATCTAATGGGATACTGGGGTTGATGGTGCCTGAACTTTGTGAGAGCTCAGGGACAGGTAATCAAGTTGAGTTCCCCCTATTCATTTCCTGGTATAGATCATCTGCCAAGGTTACGAAAGTAGTCTCAGCCCCATACCCCAGACAAAAGTCCAACTGAAATGAGTCCATATAGCCTGTGCCATCTAGGAGTCTATGGAATTCCACACAATATTTTCTACAGCCAAGCATACAGGATTATGTATAGCTCTTTGTACTATTTCATGCCAGATGGAAGCAAATCCATGCAAATAGTGTTATTCATAGAGGATGGTCAATTTAGTTTTTTTTTTACACTTGATTACTTTAGACGCCAAATTGACACAAATTATGCACTATGGTGAGTTGGGTTCTCTATACAGAATCCACGAAGTGTTCTCAAATTGAGTACCATTAACATCTTTTCAAAGTTCCTGGGTTTTTGTTTGTTATTGTTTAGTTTTTGTTTTTATGGTTTTTGGTTTTTTTTAGGTTTTTAGTCTGTGCTTTGGGTTTTTTTTTGGGGGGGGGGGAGCACGGCTTACCTGAACAACAATGAGTTTTCTCTCTCTTGATTTTCCATCTGGCCATTCTTCCCCAAAACAGAAGTAGATTTCATATGGTGGATGTTTCCCAATCTGTCCTTTCTGATGAGCGATCAGTTCTAAATGCATGGGAAAACAATGTTTGCTTATGCACAGTGAGAGACAGATGCTTCCTCATAGTTCACATAGTGCCCTTTTCATTTCGGCATCCATACTCCCTTTGTTATAGATCCCCCCTTTTTTTTTCCTGTGATCCTTCTGACGAGACAGCATACGGTATTATGTACTATTTCTTACTATTATTGTTTAGCCTTGCACTGGATCAGTGCTACAAAAAAAAAACAGAACACTCCCCACTTCCAAAATATGCAGTTTTACAGCTGCACCTGCATTATCTGGAGACTACTAAAAGTGTACTGCTTATATAAGATCTATTTGAGACAAAAGAGTGATGTGGTGGGGGGGAAATGTGCTAGCACGGATCACAGGAACATTTACCAGCATCCACTCACCAATGCTACATACTTTGTTGATCCAGCAGACTGCAACCAAACTACAACTGGTATGACACTGCTAACATAGATATAACCTTAGTTCACTTTAACTATATTAGATTTCATCCAAATTGAGTGATCAAAAATACTGTTTTCTCAGTAATGATGATGCTATAAGAATACTATTTACTCACCACTCAAGAATGTCTCTAAACAGAAGAGTTTGACTTTCTTCTGTCTTTCAATCAAGTTTGGTGTAGTGTCCGAAGGGGCACAGGGTCCAGACCAATACACTTTACACTGGCAAAGCCTTATGGCATAAATAGCATGGCCACTGACTTCCAGGATCAGCCCTCTGTCCATGACATCAAGCAATCGGCTTGTGAAGAGCTTTTGCTTTTCATTGGTGATATGTTCTGGACCTGGAAACTTGACTTGCTCCAAATTAATGGGACCAAAAAGTTCTTCTTGATCTGGCATGGGGCCCAGTTCTCCATAAAAAAGTCTGCAGCCCTGAGGGTTGCTCACAGTCGTTGTCTGCCCAAATTCTTTGCCCCGATATTCAAACTTGATTTCAAGGTCTGTCACTTGATTCAAAGGATAGCATTATTAGAAGATTTGATACTGCAACACAACTGGGAAATCTTAGATTTACTCTCACTTCATCTTCAAGGTGAACAAAATCTGCACAGGCATAGTACATAGATGTTAATCCTATTTACAAGGAGGCTGGGGGACACAATTACTAAGGAAACCAGATGCCAACTTACTAGGGTCAAGAGTTTTATTAGATAATAGTCAATGACAATAGCAAATTCTTTTCAACCAAGCTTTTATGGACACCTTGCTTTTCACATGAATGTAGTACATTCATCAGAACCAACCACGCAAGGGGTTACATTTGATCAGTACTACCTCTATGACAACAAAAACTACCATGCTATTGTTGTCCCAACCTCAGCACAATTTCCAACTGAAGCTTTTCCATCTACAGGCTGCCACCAATGCTTGTTTAATGCGCTCACGTACAAAATGTTTCAAGTATTACACCAGAAGAACTTCAGGGAAAACTGCCGTATGCTCACTCAATTCACTCACAGTATTTTTCTGTACAAACAACTCCAACAAGCTGTGCACAGTATTCTGCTATGTCACATTTAGTGACTTGGGCACAGAAGAGACTTACTTGGAAGAGAGCTGATCCAGAGTTCTGGAGAGCTGAACATCTCAGGCGGCAAAGCCGGAAGTGCGGGAGGCATAGGCATCTCTATGTCTGTAGGCTCATTCTTTGGCCACGCAGCTTCAGGGCTACAAGTCTCCACACTAGTGGGTGCCATTGGAGAGTCTGGGAAGAAGGAACACAATGCAGAGGTTTCTAAGCTCGTTATGCTGATGTTTTAAGAAATGTTCATGGATGTTCATATCATATAGAGCTACAGGCCTTAATCTTGATTACCAGTACAGAAGCTATAATCTATGCCAGTGGTTCCCGTTGTTGGGTAACTGAGATATTCTTAGACTGCAACTCCCAGAAATATTGGCAGTACAGTGTGTGGTGAAGGCTTCTGGAGGTTTTAGTCCAAGAACCAGTGATCTGTATCAACCTCCCCCAAGCTGGTATCCTTCCAGAGTGCTGGACTACAACTCCCATCATCCTCAGACAATATGTCCATGTATGGAAGACATAATCCTATACACCTTGAGCTGGAGGAAGTTCAGAGGAAGCCCAAGATGTCATGGTGTCTGAGGCAGAGCACTCAACACTGTCCCTCCCCCCCCAAAAAAAATAAGGTGTTTAGTATCCTAAAACATAAGAATCTTTAGAAGCTCAAACTGGAATAAAGCACTGATGACTGACTTATTAATTATATTACATCTTTCTGGTTTATGGGAAATTAAGGTAGAAATGTCTGGAGAGATAATTATATAGTTATAACTTGCTAAACCTGAAATTAGCTCCAGGGTATTCCACAGAACAGTTTTCTAAAGTAGTCCCATGATTGCAAAGTATAGTACATATTGGTTTGTGTGTTCTCTTGCTGAGGTGTGAGAATTTTACTTTTTATTAGAGTACCATGTAAATGCTAGTGCCATGACTTGTCAGATGGGGACAAGCTACTGTTGCTGCTGCTGCTATAGGTGCATAATTCTTCATTGGTCTACCTAGAAGGACAGCAATTGAACCCATATGGGATATGCCTAGCTTTCCCATTCCTTTCTAATTTCAGTTTTTTCAAGAATGTGTAGAAACTGCTCAAGAACCCAGTTAAACCTATGCCACAACTAGCAAAAGAATAACCCTTCGTTTAATGCCTGACTTGCCTCATGGACACGGTCAGAAACAGAAGCTGGGTTTCATGAAACTTGTTTATGAAGTTCTTGAGAGAAAACAAGGCTAGCTTCCGGGGTTTTGAATGAGATATGTTTACTGTCAGTTAAACTGGTAGAAATGCTGGTCCCACCATTAGGTTACACAAGACAGCCACCTTAGGTAGCAGGCATTAGTAGGTAGGGAGCAGACCGATGTCGCAGGAGAAAGCTGTCCATCCATTCTGGCTTATTCTGTAAGCCACCTAAATTAGACTGTTGCTCCAAGATGAACTGTCCCACAGCAAGTGTTGAAGGAAGTATCAGCTGCCAAGCTGGTCTAGTTCTCATCTAGCACTGAAAACGGACTAACCTGGTATTTACTCCAAGCAGAAAAATGTCTGGGCGCTATCTTAGCAATTGCACCTTTGCACCATAAAAGTTCCCATCTCCATAGCAAAATAGGAACAATGAAAGAGGAAAAGTGAGTCACTAGGCATACATATACACGTGTGTGTGAGTGGTGTCTGTCTACACACACACACACACACACACAGAGAGAGAGAGAGAGAGAGAGAGAGAGAGAGAGAGAGAGAGAAGTAAATATATTAGAGCAATTATATTTGAAGTAAATATATTAGAGCAATTAGTTTGAAAAGAATTCTTTCTCTGTTCTTCCTGGCCAGTGTCCTCCCCTCCCCCCCCCCACACACATTCAAACCATTTCCTAGCATTTTCCTGTTACAATGGCCCAAGCCGGGAAGCAAAGTGCATCATACTCAATAGAATACTTTTATTAGGCCAGCTCGTGTTGAGTCATAGCTACATATATTTAGAGACAGAAATGGGAGTTTTCAGAATGTATCAAAATGATGCTTGGGAGAGCTTTAACAAAAGAAACTGCTACTTTAAATATAGTTTTAAGTCTAGTGCATACTCTGTGCCATACTAAATCTACCAACCATTGATATTAAGGAAAGGAAAGGTATCTTGTATAGGGACATGTTGAGACTGGTTTATTTCCTCTTCTTCCTCCTCTTCCTCCTCATTATCCTTTTCGTCCCATGCAGCTGAACCTGTAGAGCCTGTAGGAAAGACATAAGTTGGACAATTGGCAAATGATATGGAACTTTATCAGCAGAAAAATAGGGCTGTCATTTATGTGAACCATAGAAAGAATGAACAGAATTGTTCCTTTTAACGATACTGTTTATAACAAAAATCATCAATGTTGTGGAGTAGGAAATATATATTCAATACTGCTTGGTCACCTTCATAGCTCCAGAAACAGCATAGCAGGTCTAGGACTGAGAGGCTTTTTGTGCTCCTCACATTACATAAACATCCAGTCTCAGAAATTAAGTTGCCCTGAGAACAATCTCGTATGTTGACTTTTGGTTGAGGATCCCAACAGGATTCACTGACTGCAAAAGACAGTTGGATGCAGCAGAGCCATTTAAAAACAAAAAACAAATTTCACCTGGATTAATGATTGCTCCCTGGGACTGTGGGATATCACACACTTCATAAATTTTAATGGGATTCATTGGCACCTCTTTGGTGCCATCATACATCAAGTTGAATTCTCGGCTTTTATTGAGAGCACACCGGAGCTGGGCTTTCCATTTTGCAGGGTCAGGATCATCCACTCCTTCCTGGTATTTCCCTGTTTCCACAGCCCAAGCCTGGGGGCAAAGTACATCACAGTCAGTAGAATCCTGTCATTAGGCCAGCTTGTGTTGAATCATGTTGCTAAACAAACTCACCCTCTGCCACAGGCATCTATCCAATAAAACATTTGCAGTAGCCAGCCTATAATTGCTGCTAATGTCCTTGCCCTTCCCAACACGTACAATAAAGCATAAACCTAAAAGCCCCACAATTTTTGCTTTTTACACAGACAGCTTTTGAAACTTGTAATAAAGCACGTTGTTAATGTATTACCAAATTGAGGGTTGGGAGAGTGAGAGCAGACAAAAGAAAATATTGTTTTTACCCAGCGTGTTGTTAGCCTGTGGAACTCCCTGCCACAGGATGTGGTGATGGCATCTGGCCTGGATGCCTTCAAAAGGGGATTGGACAGGTTCCTGGAGGAAAAGTCCATCACAGGTTACAAGCCATGATGGGGATGTATAATCTCCAGGCTTAAAACCAGGGTACTTCAAGGGCCAGATGCAGGGGAGTAGTATCAGGAGATAGATATCTAGTCTCGTGCACTCCCAGATGCATCTGGTGGGGCTACTGTGAGACACAGGAAGCTGGACTAGATGGGTCTTTGGCCTGATCCAGCATGGCTCTTCTTATGTTCTTATGTTGTTACCTTCAATATTTTTGTGTTAGAAAATATTTTAGAAACTGCTGTGCTTAATGGTTTCTATAAGAACATAAATATAAAATCCTATTCCAAATATGGTCTAAAAACCAGCACTTCAAGCATCTATGATGACATGAATGAAAGCCAAGTTGAATCCTAGATGGAATTATGTGCAGTTTATTCAGAAACAAATCCCCAGAGTTCAATTTAGTTAATTCTTGTGGGGGCGGTGGTGGGGGAGGAAGAGAACTTAGATGGCAGACTAAGATAAACAGCTACAAAGGAAAGTAATAGTGTTTCAATATGAGGAAAAAGTGAAGAGAATCTTAAACTAGAACTGTTGTTTCTTACAATGAAATCTACAAGAGAGAAGCATAAAGGAATAGTAAACAACCTAACAACCTAATAAAGGGCAGGCAGTGGAGAGAATATACTTTGCAATTAAAAAGCAAAAAGCAAAAGTGTTCTGCTTATATACTGCCCCATACCACTACAAGTAGTCTCTGGGCGGTTTACAATTTTAATTACAGTATGCAGGCTACACATTGCCCCCCCCAAGCAAGCTGGGTACTCATTTTACCGACCTCGGAAGGATGGAAGGCTGAGTGAACCTTGAGCCTGCTACCAGGGATTGAACCCAGGTCGTGAGCACAGTTTTACCTGCAGTACAGGCATTTAACCACTGCGCCAAAGCTGAATATTGCTTTGAGAGGGAAGCAGTATCTGCTAGTCAATTGAATGAAATAGTGAGCCCTCTACAATGGTTCATTTCCACCTGTCTGTATGTTGTTGTTCAGGGTGCATGCTTCTCTCTTTCAAACTATGGACTCTTGATTTATATGTTTACATGAATGCTATATAGACAGTATATCCCAAAATACATCATTTCACAGAACAACCACTTTAATTCAGTGAGCAAACCTCCAAGAAAGATAATTAATGTTAAAACTTCAGAGGTACTATGAAAAGTCTTATTTTATATCAGGAGTCAAGTCTGAACTTGATTCTCCTCCTAACATGGAAGAGGTTAGCAAGGTACCTAACTGTTTCTGGATAAGTAGCCAAATATTAACAACAATATCCAATACTGAAGAAGGATGTGTGATGTTAAGCTACATACTGGGAATATTGTGGTTCACATATGTGCTTCCAATACAAATAATACAATGAGGAACCATCCCATACCCTTATGATAAACAACACTTCTACCTCCCATCTCCAGTAGCTCTACAAATACACTGTTCCTGATTAGTTTATCTCATGGAGTTAAAATACTAGATGTTAGAGTAGAATTAAATTCATGCTTAAAGTAATTTTTGATTCCTAACAAAACAATGTGTCCAAACAAATCTATACGTGTAGTAATCTGTTTGATTCAAGAACTGCAGAGAGAGATATGAAGGCCCAGGAAAAAAATTGAAAAATTCAGATAAAAAACACGTTTTTTCCCTATTTTTTCCTGAAGCCTTTTCCCCCGAAAATTTGGAAAAACTGAAAAAAGCAAAAGAAAAATGATTATGGAATGTTTTCTTTTAACATGATGAATAAAATATTTTAAGACAGGGTGTTCAAATACTTCCCAAATCATTTATTGAAAAAAATCATAGAAACTTAGTTCCACTCCGTTCTATAAATTTCCACCCTCTTCAAATTTTTTTATAAGAATGAGGTTTTTACTTTATTTTTATTTAATACTGTGGAGAGGAAGTATGAATAATTGCTGATTCTGGATTTTTAAACATTGTTTTGTAGAGGATTTTTTTCTTCCACATAAACTAGTAAACAGTTCAAGAGATTGTTATTCCATTTGTTTCTTATAATTACAAATAAATATTATTTTTAAAAGTAAATTCTGTTTGCAATAATTGTTTAGATACATTATATTTTAACATGCTAGTTGTGATAATTTTATGCCAAATCAAATTGTCCATAGTCATATTTTATGTTTCTAAAGTAACAGAATGACTTTCAAGCTGTAGAAGGGGGTGCTAATGTAGCTTTTTTTTCAATGTTTCCAAAAAAATTCTGTTTCTTTCCAAAAACGGGGGGGAGGGGGGGAGAAACACAGTTTTTTTTCTGAGCTTCAAAATTTCCAGACATTTTACATCTCTAACTGCAGACAGTGGCTAATTAAGGTAGTACTAGCAGCAACAGCCACTGCAGCAATCTTCACGGGGTGAAATGCAAAAGCTGCCACAAAACAACGTCCTCAGCTTCAGCATGGCACTTTTAGTAGTGTTTTCTTATACTTTCCCAAGGACTCCCACTCCCCCAAATCTCAATAGTCAAAATTCCCCCTCTCTACCAAATATATCAGACTGCTTTGAGTGCGGAAATGCATCCTTCAGCTACCTTAAAAATGGTGTTCTCCTCTTCATGTTGAGGGCTGTGTCGAGTAGCATGCTTCCAAGGGATCTGAAACTGTTTTGTTTCTCTGTTAAGCCAAACAAGGCCTGGATACATGCCACTGTCAACCTGAGCCACTAGCCAGGGTTTCAATCGAACTCTGCGAGGATGTAATGCCATTATCTGGAGAGAGACAGAGAAAACACACAGACAAATAGCCAATAAATCACTACGAATTCACAGGGACTTTAGGGTTTTTTTGATGAATAAAGCAATAGAAACCAATTCTGGTTGCCTTAAACAATCTGATGTTTGCTCCTTAAATTTCCTTGGCAATTTCAAGAAAAAATAAATTAATTCAACTTAACTCTCATTCAAATAAACTGAGTAAAGATGAGCACCGTTCAAAAATGTAAACAAAAACTCAACTGTGAACTCACAGGACTTTCAATAGCTCTCACCATTTTTACTATGCTTAGGCTATCACTTGTTAATATGGGACAAATCAGCTACAGAAACTGAACTAATTGGTGTGGTACAGATGTATACTTTTAAGTACTAAGACGATGGACTGACTGAACGGAAAAATGTAAGATGCTGAGCTGTGCCATCCTGTTACAACTTTTATCCTACCCTGAATACTCACAAGGTATAAATCCAACTGTTCCCAACTAGACCATAACCACTGAGTCCATGAGATTTATATACATGTTTATATACAACCAGACATTCAAAAATGATTCAGTACTTTTACTCTGTTAGTGTCAATAAAGTCCCCTCTAATTTCAAGAAAGAAAAAGTGTGCAAGTTATTTAAGAAATGCACACATATTTGGGGAAGTGGGAGACCTATAGATCTGTATATTTCTTACACGCCCATCATAGATTGAATAAGAACAAAATAACTAGTTTGTGAAGAGACATTTCCTGCCACATATGGTAGAAACAGAATGCAAATGTAAGGAAACAGCAGGTTATCAAATATTATATCTATAGGGGCAGCCAAATGACTATCACCTCCTCCTTGCAGGACATAATCAAAGATTCTCATGCCTGTTTCTAAGATCACACAACGTTTTGTGGTTTTGTTCCAACATACTTGTGCCATCTTCACCAAAGCTGCATAAAGTAGCATCTTCAGTGGATATATTAGAAAAAACTGGGGAGCTGAGAGGAACTTTAAAAAAAACACACACAGTGTAAAGCCAAATAATTCAAGAGGACAAATAGAAAACACAAAACAGGAATATGTTGAAAGAAGGCCAGTCAGAGTGGGTGTGACTCACTTTGACAAAAGCAAAGCAAAGTGTTCTGCTTATATACCGCCCCATAGCACTTCAAGCACTCTCTGGGTGTTTGCAATTTAATTATGCAGGCTACACATTGCCCCCACCCCCCACCTACGGTGAGCTGGGTTCTCATTTTACCAACCTTAGAAGGATAGAAGGTTGAGTAGATCATGAGTGGCTACCCCAGGTCATGAGCACAGTTTAGCTGCAGTACACCTGTTTAAACACTGTGCCATGAATGAAACAAATTGATACAGCAAGGCAAACTGCATGTGGTGTGTTAGAATTATTATGGGTACAGTTACCTACTTCTTGTCTTCATCTGAATCCAAAAAACCGAGGATGATCATAAGAAGGCATTGGAACAAGCATGAATAAGAAAGCATCCTCTCTCCCCTCCACAAATCTACCAGCTACATATTACAGTGAGAAGGTTTTAAAAGTCATCATTCTTCCAATTATTCACTTCCATCGTTTTACCAACCGCTGTGGCTGGCAGTGTTCATGTCACGGTAATGCTTCTGATAACGTTATTAATGGGGGGGCGGCGGCAAGGGAGTGTATTGCATAAAAGCAGACACCAGGATCCCTTTGGAAAAAACATGTACCAGAACATGACAGGAATTTGTTTGAAGAGGGAGCACCTTGGGAAAAATAAATTTTAGCAAGAACTTCAAGCTGGAAAGGGGCTGAAAAATGTTTTAAGGAATAAAGTGAGATGGGCAGAGCAAAGCCAGAGACATTCAAAACTATGGACAACTCATGCTAGTTTTTTTTTTAATTTTAGTAATTTTAAGGTGCCCCAGTACAGTGGCTTTTGCTGCAGAAGACTAATACTATACAGCTACCCCTTTGGTGACAGCTAAGATTGCTGACTCATATGTTTATCTATGCTGGTATATCTGTATGTGCACATTAAAGATGCTATCACAACAGTGTTAAACACCCAGTAACTTTCTTGCCAACCAACTACAATCTCTGTACTGTATTTTGTTATCTATATTTTCATGCCATGTGTATTATTTGCCATGTTATATCTCTTTCTCTTATGTCTGAGGGAGTGGACATGTCCACAAATAAAATCACATTAAAATATAGTATTATTTAAGGTGTCACTGGCCCGGCGGGTGGGCCAATCCCCCCCCCCAAACACACAGCCACTGGCAGCGGATCAAGAGGCCAGTGGAGACCTCAGGGGCTACTTCAAATGTGGATGTGTCGGGCAGCCCTGCCCTAAGCTATTATCTTGCATGCAAAGTATTCAAATGCCTTCAGTGCAATTCCTCTTAAAATAACTGACAGAATACTTCCCAGACTGGTGTTTTTTGTTTTGTTTCGTTTTGGGGTTTTTTTGGCAGAAGAAGAAGTAGCTTTAAGAGCTCTCATTTCCGCACAATCAATACAAGGGAACACTGAAAAGTCTTCAGGCCTATTTTGTTTTTTCCAAAATGATTGTCAACAGATGAAGCCTCCAAAAAGAGGGGTTCATTCACTCAATCATCTACCTACCTACCTACCTACCTACCTACC
>JAHTLZ010004036.1:0-13818 GCA_023846285.1 Phrynocephalus versicolor
ACCTCAGAAGTACGGCAGGTTGAATGAACCCCCGTCTGACTATCTGGAATTGAATCCAGGTCATGAGTGGAGTTTTGACTGCAGTACTGCAATTTAACCACTGTGCCACAAAGCTACTGTCTGCCCCCCCCATCCCCACCAACCTGAGCAAGGATTTTGTGATGCTTTTTTCACAGCTGCAGAATGCAACCCTTGTCCTTTTTGCACTTTCTTAACTCATTCCTTCAGATTGTCTCCTATCATTATTTTATGGACTCGCGTCTGATGGCTGCCAGTGAATTTTAAGTCATGTCGGTTCCCAAACGGCCGTGCTGTCATCTCTTTTCTCTCTCTATCGATTCCCTGCCTCTTTTTATTAGCCTCTCTTCCTATTTTTTATGGCCTCCCCTTGTCATTTCTTATAATTCACTCATTTTTTTTTTTTTTTTTTTGCAAGGGGCGGAATTTGTCAGTCATGGGGAACGTCAGATAATCTTTCCCGCAGTGGTGGGCGGTGGCAGGAGAAGCGATGTGTTCTCCACATCAGCCTTGAGAGGGTATTAATGACATCATAAATAATGCCACGGTGGGGGCAGGGAGAGCACTTTCTTCCCCCCTAAGACACAGCTCCTATCTTCCACGTATAAAACACCCCCGTCCAGAAGGTGTACAGCGCTGGAAACAAAGAGCTCATATTTCCACCCAGAAATACTTCACAAATAAAAGGAACAATAATCCTTGATAGCAGGGAGCGGGGGTGGCATCAATAAATGTTGTAGCTAGCAATGGGTGTGATTCAGAAAAGTGGCGATTCATTTTGATTCATCATTCGGCAAGGTCAACGAATCACAAAAGGCAAATTTACAATTTTCCGGCAAATCAATGAATCCATTTGTAGCTTCGTTTTTTTTACTTTAACACCCTATAAAATGGCCGCCAAGGCAACGAGAGGCACCAGAATGGCAAGGAAGCTTTCCTTGACTCTCCTATAGACGCCTTGCACTGTTTGGCAAAGTCTGGGCTTCAAATGTCTGAGTTATACACCCACAAATTGGGCTCCCATAGAAAAGTGCTGCTTTAATAACTGGCCTGGGGAATCCCAAACTTCACCAAACTTAGAGGGAGTGTCAATGCAAGTGAAGGGAGGCTTCTCTGCAATTTATACCTCTAGGTGTTTTGGGGGCATTTTATATCCCAACAAATTACAAATCAAAAATTGCCAGAAGCGAATGATTCGTAATCATGAGGGGCATAGATTCGTACAAATATGAACCAACAAATTAGTGATTTTTAATTAATTTTGCAACTTGTTTTTAAATTCGTGCCCGCCCTCAGTTGTAGCATTGGGATTCAATACAAAAACTGCCACCTTGTTGCACAAACCTGTAAAAATGGTGTCACGGGATGGGATGGGAGAGGAAGGGAAAGGTGAGGATGGGCCCCCATGAAGCTTCAGGTGTTGGATCTGTCCACCCAGCTGTGTCTCCTATGGGTCTTAATGTTCCCCTTTTCCAGACTTGCTGACTAAATATCAAGAAGAACATCCTGGCTTTAAAAGATGTTAGACAATAGGACAGATTGCCTTAGACAGCGGCGGGACCCTCATTAACTGGAGGTTTTGGAGTAGCAGCTCTCAGGGACGCTTTGGCAGTGGGTTTCCTGCATGGAGCAGGTGGATGGACTTGATGACCTTTGGGTTCCCTTCCAGCCTACAGTCCCTTGGCTCGATGATGTATGAGTGAAGTGATCTCTCTTTTGCAGGATGGACATTGTGAAGAGGCAAAAACGTGAGTAGGGGGTAGAGATGGGCACGAAACGAACAATTTTTCATTTCCATTTGCATTTTTTCGTTTCGTTACATAACGAAATGACAAACGAATTTTGTCTCTAAAATGAAACGAAAGAGCAGAAACACCGGAAATTTTGTCATGCGTATCGTTTCCGTTACTGCAATATGAGTGAATTGCTTAAAATCCTTTAAAAAATCACAAAAAATGAAATAAATGGTAACGAAATGGTAACGAAACGAACGAAAACGAAAATGAATTTTTTGCAAAAAATTCACAAAAAACAGAAACTTACCGAAACGGACCCTCCAAATGACAAACGTCAAACGAAATGCCATTTTTTTTTATTCGTGCCCATCTCTAGTAGGGGGAGAAGTTCCATCTTATGCCATTTTTTTCTGCAGCCTATGCTTGAACTTTTCAGTGGGCTTGGGCTTATGTATGAGTAAATTGGGGAGCAAGGCCAGAGTCCTCATAAACATGTTTAAACTGGCTTGTGGGTCCAAGAATAGGTTGTAGCGAAAGGGTGAAATGCCATAAAACTCCTCCCCTCATGAGAGTTTAAATCAGCACCATCTATTGATCGGTTTCCATTCAACACATTGCCAAGAGGTGCTGGTGTGAGAGACGTTGGGGCCCCTCCTGGGTGTGGCCCGTGGGGGGAAGGGGTCTTACCTGCGTCGCCAGGATGCCATGCTGGATGCCTGTGTTGTGCGTAGCAGTACCAATGACCCCTGCCGCGGCCACCTCAGAGACGGCTCCTAGACTGAAATCCAAACAGGAGAGTGTTTGCACAGCAGACAGACAGGAGGTGTGATATGAGTGCATGGGGCATTGGAAGGAAATGCAATTACAGTAGGACCTCAGTATCCGCTGGGGACTGGTTCCAAGCCTTCCCGTGGATAATGAAAACCATGGATAAGAGAGAATGCCAAAATGTTCCTCAAAACTGTTTTGTGATAGTAACTTGCTTTACAGCTGCTGTTTTGCAACAGTAGCTTGCTTTACAGCTGCTGTTTGTGACAATAGCTTGCTTTGCAGCTGCTGTTTTATGACAGTAGCTTGCTTTGCGGCTGCTGAATTATTTATTTATTTTTTCCTCTGCCAACCGTGGGTAACTGAATCAGTGGATAATGAATCAGTGGATACGGGGATCCTACTGTAATTGCCGCTGCTCTGTATCCTGAGTGTGGCATAACGCTGATGGAAAGCAGGTGACAACCTCTGAAACCACAAAGAACACTCAGTGGAATGAGGAAGACCTTTCCTCATTGATCCAAGTTTCTGACTGTGGCGGTGAAGGCCTTGTCACCCCATTTTCCCTCAACACGGGTGTCACGAGGGTTTGTGGGTGTCAGAGACTGGGATATGGCCCTTGTGCCAGCTGAGGAACATCAGGTGTCAGAGATTCTGGGAATGGTAGTTTTAAGGAAAAATCAAATGTTCTGATTACACACTCAAATGCCATAGGATTTCCACTGGTTATAAAACAGAAGTATTTGGTTTTATTTTAACTGATCACATGATACAAAGGCTGATCTGAATCAATCCAACTCTTTTTTGCTTCCATTGTGGCTCCCCCGCCCCCCCCCCCCGCCAATGGGGGCTTCTTCTTTTTTTAAAGCCATAAAGATTCTGACTGACTTTTCCCTGTGTGATCAGTTGTTTCCTTCTGCCAAAGAACTGGGGGGACCCATGCCTGTGGGTAGTATTCTGGTGACTTAGGCAGTAGGGCTATGATCTTTCGGGGTCACTGGAACACCCCTCCTGATCTGTCCCTCAAATGACCCCAAAGTCAATCGTATTAAGCCCTTCTGATGTTAGCACACTCGGGCAGATGTGCATACTGTCAAGTTTTTATACTTGAACAAAGTTATAAACGCATAAATAAAATATTGAACGTGCCTTTTTCACAGAGGAGTGTAACTAGTACTACACACAGAGATGTTAATATTCTAAGGAAAAACTGCAGCAGCCATGGGGAGATGCAAATAATTGCGGCTGCAGTTTGTATAAAGGTAGCAAAGAGGGATCACAAGTTACTGGTCTTTGCTTAAAAGCTAGTCACACTGTTGCTGTGTAAGGTTAGTTGCTCTGTTTTTGTGTTATGAAGGAGTTTTTGCTGGTCAAGGTACTGTTTAGTTATCAGGCATGTTTTTATGTATCATGTTTTTTTGCTGAAGACAAGCACTCTAAGTTGAATGTTTAAATATAAAATTATTTTTCTAAGATAAGTTGTCTGCAAAGTTTTTTGGTATCCTGAAAAGCACTGAGTTCTGCTGGGTCTCAAGTTTTCTTTCCAGTATACAAAGTTTTAGTTTATTAAGACTTTGTTATAGTCTATCAGGGTTTTGTGGGGGGAATGCTATGCATATACATTTATTTTTTCACACAACACATTTTTCCCGACACATACAACCACATTCACCTGTTTACTTCCCAGGTCACTTCTGAAAGCCACAAAGTCTGTTTTGAATTGCCTGTGCTGAAGCGAGGGCCATGGGTGCACCCGTATGTGTGTAAAATTTGGGGTGAATGTTTTTATAGGCAATAAAGGGGTTTTGTCAGAACTGATGCATTGGCTCCATTATCTGCCAGTGAAATATTAAAGTGGCATCCCTACATCCAAATGAATTTCATAGGGTCCCAGATGCAGAAGCCAGGTTACTAACTGGGGCTTGTTACAGGGAGCAATATACAGTGGTACCTTGTATAAAGGAATTAATTCGTTCCAAATGAAATTATGTTAAGCAAATTTTCCTTTATACAAATTCCCAGAGGAATGCATTGAAAGCAGAGTAATCCCATTTTTATGTTGTACGGATTTTCCCCATAGGCAATTATGTTAAGCAAATTTCCCCTATCTCTGGAATTTTTTATGTTGTACAAATTTTCTGTTATACAAGCTGTCTGTTATACAAGGTACCACTGTATTATGTCTGCGAAGATTCTCAGTCATCCAGGTGAGTTTATCTGGAAGCTGAATCATAGCAACTGGACTTCTTTTTCTTGAGAGATAGAAATGTTTCACTGCTCATCCAAACAGCTTCATTAGTCTGGAAAGTTAGTAGCGACTCATTCCTTCATTTCATAGTTCACTTCGATTTCACATCCCCCTGTTGCAGCAGCTCCACTGGCTAATGATCTGTTTCCCGGAACAATTCCAAGTGCTGATTTTGACCTATAAAGCCCTAAATGGTTTGGATCATCACCAGATGCTTTTCTCTCAGCCTGCCACCTTCACAGGTGCACCTCAGAAGAACACACAAAAGGGCCTTCTCTGTGGCTGCTCCCAAACTCTGGAACTCCCTCCCACTGGAGGCCAGGCTGGTCCCAGGCAGGACCCCTTCATTTCCTCTTCATTTCTACCATTTGCTTTCTACAATCAGCCTGCTTGCCTCATTGCCTCTGCAATGTCATGCACACCCATTCCACTGAGGCCAAATAAAGGGCCCGCTCTCTGTTCCCAGAATTTGGTCTCCACATCTCAGAGAATAAGAGGCCACTGGCCTGGAAGAGCTGACATGGCTTTAAAACAAACAAACCAAGTGTTCTGCTTGCGGACTATATCTCCCATAGCGCTTAAAGCGCTCTCTGGCCATTTTGGAAGTTAATTATGCAGGCTACACATTGCACGCTCTCCACCAAGCAGGGTAGTCATTTTACTAACCTCGGAAGGATGGAAGGCTGAGCAAACCTTGAGCTGGCTACTGGGATTGAACTCGGAGTCATGAGCATAGTTTTGGCTGCAGTGCAGCCGTGGAACCACGAGGCTCCTCGTGCCATCTCAGTACCATCTCCACATGTACACCTAGGTATGTTCACGTGCGGACATCTTACTTACATGGGCAAAGCCAGGCCATGTTCGCTCAGTTCCACGTTCAGATCACGGAGCAGGATCCCAGCCTCGACCGTCACCTGCTTCTTCTCTTTGTCCACCTGCAAGAGATGTCCAATTTGAAAACGATGTTGACAATCTTGAGCAGGTGCAAAGGAGGGCAAACAGGATGGTTGAAAGTCTGGAAGAAATGTCTTACGAGGAACATCTTAGGGAGCTGGGAATGTGCCTTTCAAAAAGAAGGCTGAGAAGGGATATAATAGCCATGTTTAAATATTTGAAAGGATGTCATATTGAAGAAGGGACTGGTTTATTTTCCATGGCTTCAGAGACTAGGACTCGGGGCAATGGTCTCAAACTACAGGAAAAGAGATTCCATTTGAACATCAGGAAGAACTTAATGACAGTTAGAGCTGTTCGGCAGGGGAATATGCTGCCATGAAGGAGGGTGGTGGAGTCTCCTTCTTTGGAGGTTTTAAAGCAGCGGCTGGATAGCCATCTGTCGGGAGTCCTGTGATGGGGGTTCCTGCATGGCAGGGGGTTGAACTGGATGGCCCTTGAGGTCTCTTCCAACTCTATGAGTCTACGATTCTATGCAGATTGGCTTGCCTAGCCCTAGGAAAACACCTCTGTGTCCTAGCATGCTCGGACCAGGTAAGTCCCAGGTCAACAGACACAGGACATTGGCCTTCATCACCCAGAAAAGCCTATCAAATCTCAATAGCGCTTACAGGCCATCCTCTCTTAACAGTGGACGTCCTCTGTTCCTACGATCAGTGGTGGCGAAACTTTGGCCCTCCAGTTGTTTTGGACTACAACTCCCACAGTCCTTTGTCATTGGAAACACAGGCTTGGAACTCTGGGAGTTGTGCTCCAAAACATCCGAAGTGCCGAAGGTTCGCCACCAGTAGGTCATTAAGCGAATCGGTTGTTAAGTGAGGAGCTGAAGGCGGGTGTCTTGTGGTGGGTTGAGGTTGCCCTCCTTGTAGGCAGGCCAGAGCAGGGAGGCCACGGGAGGAGCAGAACCAAAAGGAGGGGGAAATAGAGATGGAGGTGGCTGACTCTCCACTCAGCTTAGGTCATTTTCCACCCCAGAGGAGGCATTGTGACGCCTGTCCCTCCCTCAGAAGCTGTAGCCTTGCTTCTTCCCCTCTGTGCTGTTGACAGGGTCGGGTGCAGGCAAGCAGAAGCAGGTTGAGTGCTTTGGCCCAGGCCCTCAGGGGTGGAGCAGCAGGGTCTTCCTGAAGTAGCAATCCGGTGCCAGAGTTGGCTTCTGCTGCTGCTGGTGGTGGTCATTAAACAGTTTGGTTGTTAAGTGAGGAGCGACTGTACGGATCTAGAGAACATAGCATGCCCTTCTAGGTTTTTATGTGTGTTTTAACTGCTCATTTAATATACAATCATCCTACGTTTTTAATTTCTGTAAACCACACAGATTAGTGCATGGCACTATAGTAATGGAATGATATATAAATTTAGCAAATGAAAGAAAGAAAGAAAGAAAGAAAGAAAGAAAGAAAGAAAGAAAGAGGGAGGGAGGGAGGGAGAGGGGGAAGGAAGGAAGGAAGGGAGAGAGGGAGGGGGAGGAAAGAAAGAAAGAAAGAAAGAAAGAAAGAAAGAAAGAAAGAAAGAAAGAAAAGAGGGAGGGAGGGAGGGAGAGGGGAAAGGAAGGAAGGGAGGGAGGGAGAGGGAGAGGGAGGGGAGGAAAGAAAGAAAAGAAAAGAAAAGAAAAGAAAAGAAAAGAAAAGAAAAGAAAAGAAAAGAAAAGAAAAGAAAAGAAAAGAAAGCATGTACATGAAATGTTAGGAAGTGGAGTCTAAAAAGGATCTTGTCTGAATTCAAACCATGCCCTGCATAGGCTCAGATCTCCAGGACAATCCGGCTGGATGTGTCAAGTAGAATCCAAGGTTGGCTGGCAAAAGGACAAGCCCCGCAACACGGCTGATTGGTCACTGATTCAGATCCTCTTTTACCTTGAGGATCTTGTTCATTTTCCCCATCTGGACCATGAAGTCGTCTGTGCAGGCGATGTCTGAAGGGGAGTGTCCACCCCCAACCACTTTCACTTTCTTACTTTTCTGCCGGGCAAGAGCCAAGATCTGCAAAGAGAGGAATTGTGGACACGTTTGTAGAGAGACAACACTTGGATTGTTTGAGCTCTTGAGTAGATCTCAGGTTTCAGTTCTCAAATGCTTCTTGTTCACTGAAAGTTCCGGATCAAATGGAAGGGACCTCTGGCCAACCCCCATCATTCCCAAACATTTGAAGACAACAGTCAATGATGGTGGGTGAGCCCACAGTTCCTCAACAAACTGGAACAAGTTCAGAGGAGGATGTCAGAGATGATCAGGGGACTGGAAACCAACTCTGTGAGGAAAGATTGAAAGATTTGGCCATGTTTATCCTTGAGAAAAGAAGGCTGAGGAGAGACAGAATAACACTTTTCAAATCCTTCAAAGGCTGCCCTCCAGAGGAGGGGCAGGATCTGTTCTGGGTCACCCCAGAGTGCAAGACACGCAACAATGGGCTCAAGTGACAGGAAGCTAGATTTCGGTTGACTATCAGGAAAAACTTCCTATTAGAACAGTACGACAATAGAATCAATTGCTCCGGAGAGGTGGTGATCTCTCCAACAAACATGGAAAGCATTTCAAGAGACATTTGGGCAATCACCTGTCAGATCTGCTTTGATTGGGATTCCTGCATTGAGCAGGGAGGTGGGACTAGACGGCCTTAGAGGCGCCTCCCAACTCTATGGCTCTGTGATCAAGGCTTCAGGGATCCCCATTCGCTTGTTTATCTCTTCCAGTGCTCAGTGGAAGAGTCAACGCAACTGTTGGCTTCCAATGTAATTTTATGTTTTGGGAAATTTTATATAAATAAATATCAACCAAGCCTAGCGTTTTAAGCTGTCTCCTTGTACTGAAGAATTTAAATCTTTGTGGCTCCAAATGTTGGAAAGAGACTTCTTCAGAGTCATTCCTTCCCATTACCCATTATGCTATTCGAGAAATAATCTTGGTCATCACGTGTTGAATTTGTTGAAAAGATAACTAAGCGGCACTACCCCTTGCTTCTTTTACTTTGTGTTACAGAAGGAGGGGTGAGGCTTAAGACTGACAAGAAAATAGTAGTTAAACATGAAAATTAATTGTTAAAATTTACCTACCAAAGCCTTCCAGCCCCCTTGAAAGTATAACTGTTACTGGTTGTACCAACAGAGAGCTTTAGGCCGTTACTTCACGACCATTTTGTACTGCAGCAAATTACATTGCGTAATATAATTTGTTGCGGTCACATGGTTTTGATGCTGCTCCTGCATCCCCAAGGTTGCACTTTATTGTCACGTAACTTATGTGACCTCAAGGGGTAATGCCGCATCAAAGTGCATTCTTGTTTCGTCGTTCAGCAAATACATGCTACCTGCTGACACCTAGTGTCATGATAATGGAAAAGATGCGGAACAAACGTCACCCCACTGTGCCTTGTACTGTTATAAAAACTGCAACAAAACAGCGACAAGAAAAACACAACCCTTAGGCCAGGTACAACTTTAGTGCATTGGGGGCATGGGGCATTTAGGGGGCATGGTCGCACTTTATTTTGAATATAGCGCAATGGACGTGGGGGAATAATTTTATATTCCACAACTCAGCGTACTTTCAAGAGCAACAAACTGGACATGAAGTAACGGCCTTAGTCTGCTTGTTAATGAAACTTCATTTCATCCCCTGCACCCACGTACAAATTGGCTCGATAGCCCAAGGGTTAAGGTCTCTAGCTTTTGAGACAGAAGTTGGGAGTTCAATTCCAACCTCTGGGAATCGTTGACTCCTTGGGCTGGACTTGATGATCCACAAGATCCCTTTCAGCTCCACAGTCCCAAAATGATGAGGATGATTAGATGATACATAATTAATTACACTCTGTTCCTTGTCTTTCCTTACGTCCGAGTACAGTAGGACCCCTGTATCCACTGATTCATTATCCACTGTTTCAGTTATCCACGGTTGGCAGAGGAAAAAATAAATAAATAATTCAGCAGCCGCAAAGCAAGCTACTGTCACAAAGAGCAGCCATAAAGCAAGCTACCGTCACAAACAGCACCTGTAAAGCAAGCTACTGTTGCAAAACAGCAGCTGTAAAGCAAGTTACTATCACAAAACAGCAGTTTTGGGGACATTTTGGCGTTCTCTCTTATACACGGTTTTCATTATCCATGGGAAGGCTTGGAACCAATCCCCAGCGGATACTGGGGTCCTACTGTACTGTACTTTGCACTTCGACAGGAAAATGGAAGTGTAAAGGTTTTAGTGTAAAGTTTTTATTATTCTTTTAATTGTTTATTGATATTTTATGTTTTAATGGTTTTAATTCTTTTGAGTGTAAGCCGGCCAGAGCAGACGCATAGCTAGGTCTTCTGGAGCCCGGGGCAACAGTCAGTTTTTGCAAAATATAATCTGGATGGCAGGTGGGAGGGCAGCGGTGTGTGTAGGGGGGGTCAATAGGCAATTTGGCATCCCCTAATTGCTGAGCGCGGGGCGCCCCACCCCCTTGCCCTCCCCAAGCTACGCCCCTGGC
The DNA here is from genome assembly GCA_023846285.1 of Phrynocephalus versicolor. Classification (NCBI taxonomy): domain Eukaryota; kingdom Metazoa; phylum Chordata; class Lepidosauria; order Squamata; family Agamidae; genus Phrynocephalus; species Phrynocephalus versicolor. The sequence continues at coordinate 10,186 of JAHTLZ010004036.1, forward strand.
CCAGAGACCTTTGGGTAGTGGGTGTCATATAAGTTGTAAAAATAAATTAAATAAATAAATAAACTCATGGGGTCTGGGGCCAACTCTTTCTCACCTCTTTGACCTCCTCCACAGTTGTAGGCTGGAAATAGAGTTCTGGGGAGGAGCCGTAAGTCTTGGCCCAGTTCTGGAACCGGACTCCACCTTGGCCGTGCACCTGAAGCCCCAGGAAACAAAACAAAAAAGAAAGAAAGAAAGAAAGCCCGGTGAGGGCAGCCATTGACAGACCCCATCAAGGTCTCAGGTGAAGAAAGCTCCCACATCCTTTGCCGTCCCAGCTCACTCAAAGCTTGGGCCCAAATGACAGGCTCCAAATTTCATGGAGTGCCGCCAAAAGTTCTAATGTTGTGTGATAGGGAAAGCAGCTTTTCCTTATCTACTTTGTCCACACTGTGTATGATTTTATAAACGTCAATCAGGTCACCTCTTAGGCGCCGTTGTTCTTGGACTAAAAACCCCAGAAGCCTTTGTCACTGGTTGTGTGGGCATGACTTGCTGGGAGTGGCAGTCCAAGAACACCTGGGTTACCCAGGGTAGAGAAACACCACGTCTAGAGACTGCCAACAGCCAATGGATTCTGATAGCGATGGGCACGAATAAAAAAAAATGGCATTTCGTTTGTCATTTGTCGTTTGGAGGGTCCGTTTTGGTTCGTTTCCATTTTTTGCGAATTTTTGCAAAAAATTCATTTTCATTTTTGTTCATTTTGTTACCATTTCGTTATCATTTATTTCATTTTTTTGTTATTTTTTTAGGATTTTAAGCAATTCACTCATATTGCAGTAACGGAAACAAAATGCACGACAAAATTTCCGGTGTTTCTGTTCGTTTCGTGTCATTTTAGAGACAAAATTCGTTTGTCGTTTCGTTATGTAACGAAACAAAAAAATGAAAACGGAAATGAAAAATTGTTCGTTTCGTGCCCATCTCTAGATTCTGAATTACGTGTCAGATCAGCATCTCTGAATCACTAGGAGATGCCCTTATGGTTTTGAATCCCACCCATTCCCTGCCTGTTCCCCCCCCCCCACAAATAAAAAAGCTTCAACATGCACAAGAGAACACCCATACACCCTCTGGGCTGGAAAAGTTCTTTCCTACCATTGCGGGCCTTCCAATCCTCCGAAGGAAGCTGTGCAGAAATCCGGTTGTCTTTTGCAAAAGGATGGTGAAAGGAAAGGCGAAATGTCACCTCACTTTTGTCTCTGAAAAAAAAGGAGAGACGGCAATATGCAGAGAAGACACCGGGTCCCAGTGGCTGAATTGGAAATAAAACGGTGCCTTCTCTGTGTTGACAGAGTTTTTTTTTTTAGACCCCCAGGAAGGGAATGATTAACGAGCAACAGGGCCAATGGTGTTAGCACAGGGGGAGCTGCTCGACCATCTGAGTAGCAAAGGGTGTAGCACATAATCAATCAACATCATTTCTTCTTCATCTTCTTTTCTGAACAGTGGGAGAAACTGAAAAGAAATCTAACTGGTTAACTAGGTCCACAAATCTAGAAGGAATAACAGGACAGCTGCGAGTGTCAACCTCTACAATTTTAGCCCCACCTTTCACTCTGCATATCCTTTGCAGCATAACCTGTTTCATTTACCTGCGACTTTTATTGTCCTAGATGTCACTGTTGTTTAAATACACATGTCAAACACAGAGAAGGCTGCCTGAGTTTTCTACTATGCACTGTTTTGTATTTTCATAGGGAAAGTAATTAGAAACAGTGGCTGCAAACAGAAAGGAGAAAGGTTGTTGTAAGTCATACAGAGATGGCGAAAGAAACCCTGTAACATACAAATGCAAGAATCGACGATACCTTTATAGACTATTAAAAATCCTCATACAATTGGCAAGCTTCCATGGATTAAAATACCACTTCATGGAGTTGTTATATTTCCAGAAACTTTGGGAGCAAAACAGGGGAAACAGTGTTTTTCCTCCATTTTTTTCATGGAAAACTTCCCCCCAAATCCCCCGCCCCCATCCCCAGCTTCAAAATTGTCAGAAATTTTGCATCTCTGGGTTTGCACCAGTGTGAAGAAGTCCAAACACTTATGGCAAGATTGGTTTTGCCAGGAAAGTTACTCTTCAATATGAAGTCCAAAATGTTCTTGGCAAGATGGAAGTTGTAAGGCATTAGATCTAAGTCAGAATAGGTGCAGGAAGCAGTATAGTTTCTGTGTGTAGCACACTCCAGTTCTTCACACAAAGGTCAGGCCACACCCGCTTGTACCAGTTCTTCACACTGCTACAATCCTGATGCAATTGTGTTTTAATCCACAAAAGCACATGTATTGTACGGTAGGTTTTAGCATCAGTTCAGTATCACATATTCTTGCATTTTATTTTGTATTGACCACCTAACTCATAGAATCATAGACTCACAGAGTTGGAAGTGACCTCAAGGGCCATCCAGTCCAACCCCCTGCCATGCAGGAACCCCCATCAAACAACCTCCAACAGATGGCCATCCAGCCTTTGCTTAAAAACCTCCAAAGAAGGAAACTCCACCACCCTCCCATGGCAGCATATTCCACTGCCAAACAACTCTGTCATGAAATTCTTCCTAATTGCATCTCTTTTCGTGTAGTTTGAGACCATTGCCCTGTGTCCTAGTCTTTGAAGCCATGGAAAATAAACCAGTCCCTTCTTCAATGTGACATTCTTTCAGATATTTAAACATAGCTATCATATCCCCTCTCAGTGTTCTTTTTGTAAGGCTAAACATTCCCAGCTCCCTAAGCCGCTCCTTGTAAGACATTTCTTCCAGACCCTCCATCTTGGTCACCCTCCTCTGGGCCCGTTCAATATTGTCAACATCCTTTTTAAATTGAGGCGCACAGAACTGGACAAAGGACTCCAGATGGGGTCTGAAGCAGTAGTGGACAGAATGATGGACTAGGACTCTGTTGATGGTGGAACACCTCCTTGTACATCTATCATACCTTGAAGTCTTCTTTAAGGAAGCCATAAGTTGGGAGCAAATTGATGGCACACAACTACAGCCTTCTGACACACAGAGTGGCTTGCCTTCCTAGTGGTTTTGCTATCAGTTACCTTCCTTGTGCCCAGATCTGGCCACAACTTGATATCTTCACCCTGGAAAAACTATGAGGGGAGCAGATTCCTCCCTCTGCTCTCTGGAGCCCCTCCTCGCTGGTTTTCCAGTAACATTTAATAACCAACTCAGCAGTGAATGTTCAACCGGGATGCTGAAGAAGAGTCTCTGCACCGGGTAAAGTTTGTAAGGTCCTTGGAGGGCTTGGATGCATCTTCAGAGGTATCCCTCAATGCTCTGAGCTTCTGATGGGTCCCAGTGCCTCTCCAAGTCATTCCTAGTCAAAAATTCTACCCTGCCCTCTCAGCCCAACCCTTCCCTTGCATCACTGTCACTGTTTATGATCATTTGTGACCTCCTGTGGAAACCTAACAAACGAAACCTTCAGCTGGGTCTGGATCCCTGGCATAAGGCTCTTAACCAGCTGGTTGACCGCTGGGCACATTTTGGGTGGCGCCCTTGAAGCCACAGAATTATCACCTTTCTCACAGGCAGACCCACTCTATCCTATTCATCAGGAGATCCTTTGAGTATCTCC
>JAHTLZ010004037.1:0-10954 GCA_023846285.1 Phrynocephalus versicolor
CAATAAGATCAAGAATAAACAAAACAAGTAAAACTGAATCAACATCAAACCACCAACAGAGCAAAATATACATAAATTTTGACTTCTTTATGCTTTAGAGCAGCGATGGTGAACCTTTGGCACTCCAGATGTTTTGGACCACAACTCCCACAGTCCTTTGTCATTGGCAATCTAGGCTTGGAATTCTGGGAGTTGTGGTCCAAAACATCTGGGGTGCTGAAGGTTCGCCACCAGTGCTTTAGAGCCTTGTGGCGCAGTGGTTAAATGCCTGTACTGCAGGTAAAACTGTGCTCACGACTTGGGTTTCAATCCCCGGTAGCAGGCTCAAGGTTCACTCAGCCTTCCATCCTTCCGAGGTCAGTAAAATGAGTACCCAGGTTGCTGGGGGGGGGGGATGTGTAGCCTGCATACTGTAATTAATACTGTAAACCCCCCAGAGACTCTTGAAGTGCTGTGGGGCAGTCTATATGCAGAATATTTTGCTTTTTGCTCTGCTTTAAAATGTTAGGAGAATGCTACAAATCAAAATCAAATTGAGGACACATTATTATTATTGTTGTTAATTACCTTTTATTATATGCTTGTTAATCATTATTTTTTCTATTGATGGGTTTTTGGAAAGGTGATGTAGAACTATCTTGAATAAATAATAGACAATTCTTTATTAATGATGGTAAGCTACAATTTGCCAGGTTCAAGTCAGTGACAATCACTGTGGTAGGTTGGGTAACAGACTGAAAATCACACATGAGACTTTTCACCCATTTCTATCAATCTGTCCTTTATTTCCAGAAGCCAATAAACTCCCTTGTGATGTCTGCCTGGCATTTAGCAGTGAACACTAAGGCTCTGACACACAGCAGCCAAAAACCACTTCCAAATTAAAGCTTGTTACATGCTACACTTCTCCAAGTGGAGGCTGGAAAAACATGATTCTCTCCTGCCACTTTTATTTTCATGTCTCCTGGGGCCTCCTTGAGTGAAACCATCCAAGAAACCATAGAACCCATGACTGCTCTACTGCCTTTGAAACGCCATCATGAAACGGTCCTCTCCAAACAAATATATAGCATCCAAGACAGTTAGAAATGAAATATCATTAGTGTGATCTGTCCAGATGGTTTTATAATTTGTTTACATGCAGGGCTGGTATTTCTGTATGACTCACTTGAAAAGTAGGTATGTGAACACACATATGCATATAGATATATGGATATAGGTGTGTATATACACATACGAATGCACATGTACATACATTTGGCAAGGTGCTAATTTATATTTTGGCTGTTGATGAAATTTGAATGCTCAAAGAAAATAATACATAACTACTATTTTACAGCAGGCAGCCTTCCCAAACCTGCCCAACCATCCACCAAGAGGTATTTTAGACTACAGTTTCCATGATCCCCAGACAGTCAAGGAACCGGATCTGAATAGGATCATAGAACTAGATCCTATTGTCAGTCCTGGAAATTCCGCGTTCAAGTCTGGAAGCCTTTCACACATATTCTTCCTAAATAAAATGAAAGACCATCTTAGTCACCACCAGTACATCATCTGCAGCCCCTTCCTGCTGTTATGCAAGCCATTTCATATGCTTCGATCCGGTTCTTTCACTCCTTTGCTTGAGAAAGCAGCCACCACCCCAAAACTCTTGGACATAGCGGAACTAGATATGCTCTCGGAGGCATTGCGAGATCAACCTAGACACTTTGTAAATGAGAGCTGGAAGATGCTATATAACTGGGCCCAGAAGCAGACAAATGAATAAGGGAAATGAATAAGGGAAGAAATAGATACAAGGATGTTTGTACAGCGCCTGCCAGAACCTGTGGAAGACTTGAAGAAGGCCGGTCAATGGCGAAATCCTCAACCTTTTTGTACTAGTAATAGACAAGTGGACAGGCTGTGTCCACTATAGGCTTGGTTTGTGTCTTCACTTCTAAGTTTTTTTTTTACCCTTTCCCCTTCCCTTTTTCTGTTTGCTTTATGAGTCTGGTTATTGGAATGGCTGTTTTGGTTTCTTCATTTCTATTGTATATAAATAAAGAATTTGGAAAAAAAACCTCTAGGAGCAGAGATAACTGGTGTGTGTAATATAATTAGTGGTACACAGTACTGGCAGGTTTGTACTTTTCCGCCAACAGAAAACTTCCCCTTGTTCCTCCTAATCCAAGTCAGCTGCCTCTATTGTCCCCTGAACTAAGCTTTTGTATTTTATTTTAATTATTTCCTTTCAGTGACCCAGGCAGGATAAACTGGAGGATTGGCTGGTGAAATTTCGACATGGCACCACTGAGGTCGGTACACTACTGCATGGAATCGGGTGACCTCTTGAATTGGTGGGACTTGCGTCAAGATGTGAGAGAAAAATCCTGCCAGCAAATGCGTTTAAAGCTTTGCCCCAGAAATAAACTGGCTTGCTCTGAGCTAGTCTGGATTCCACACAGGGAAGAATATCCCTTTTGTTCTTCTGCAGTGATGAGAGAAGAAAGCAAAAAGAGTGAAGCCAGCTGTATTCAGCTCTTGGAATCATCCAAGGAATAAAACAGTCTGAAAAGAGACAAAGTTGCCCCCCCCCAGACAAAGATAGAAACATATATACTTTCTACAAGCTAAAGTCTAGTAAAAATATATCCCAAACAGTTAAGAATTCTGTGAAAGAGTGCAAATTTTAAGCACTAGAGTTTGCATGCTTGGGCACCCACACTCAGCCTTCAGCATCTCCAAAGGAAAAGGAACACCAAGAAAATGATGCAAAGACCTCTCTGTAATGCTGTCACCAAAACACTTTGTTATAGTGAGGGGGTTTTGTGGTATGTGCTGATATTGCCTCTGTGCCCAAACCTCCATTTTGGAACAGCTAAGACCAGTGATTGCTCAGGATGGAATGGCTTAAGAATGCATATGCACAGAGTCGCCCTTGGCTCAAGGATGAAGGCAGCATTTAGGTTGTTTGGCTGAAAAGTTTACAATTTATTTATTTATGTCTTTCTCCTTAAAAGGGAGCCAAAGCAGCTTACATCATAAGAAGAGCCATGCTGGATCAGGCCAAAGGCCCATCTAGTCCAGCTTCCTGTATCTCATAGTGGCCCCACCAAATGTATCTGGGAGGGCACAAGACTAGATATCTGTCTCCTGATACCCCTCCCCTGCATCTGGCCCTTGAAGTACCCTGGTTTTAAGCCTGGAGATGACACATCTCCATCATGGTTTGCAACCTGTGATGGACCTCTCCTCCAGGAATCTGTCTAATCCCCTTTTGAAGACATCCAGGCCAGATGCCATCACCACATCCTGTGGCAAGGAGTTCCACTGACTAACAACACACTGGGTAAAAAAAATTCTTTTTCTTTTGTCTGTTCTCACTCTCCCAACCCTCATGAAAAGACAATATTAAAGCTAACAATGCTCCTTTCTCACCAAAATAGGGTGCAGGAGCAATTGCCCACCTGCCCGGGAGGGGAGAGAACACAAGAGACCAGGGATGGTGGCCAGGAAGGGCCAGATTAGACTCGCCTATATAAGGGAGCTCTCCCAATTCCTGGTCTCTTCTTTGCAGCTGCTGTTCCCTCCTACCCACCATTTATTTAACAATGAAATTAGCTGGTTGCTAAGGGGATGGATGGGAATTTTTGGCCTGCCCCTTGATTGGCTATTATAGAAGTGGGTGTGTTTTTGCCCATCCCGTTCTTAATGTGTGTTTTCATTAGGGTGTGGCCACGTGTGGAGGGTAGTAGCGGAAGATATGAGGCGATAAGGTAGTTCAGAGACACCAAAGGTGCGTAAGCCGGCCCACCTCCCAGATCTTGAAGGCCCTGAGGACCCGTCTCTGAGAGGTGGGAGAAGGTGGGGGTCCTACAGGTGGCAATTGCCCAGAGCCAAGAGCCTTGGGCAGTCATCGCTTGGTGGTGACACTCAATTCACTGAACTCTTCTTAAGGTCTGGGTCTGGGGCGAGGCTGGCTCCAAACTCAAAGGATGCTTCCATCCTACTATACCCCCCCCTTAAATGGGCACTGAAATATTATGTTATTGTATCTTGTGGCACAGTGGTTAAATGCATGTACTGCAGGTAAAACTGTACTCAATCCCAGGCAGCAGGCTCAAGGTTGACTCAGCCTTCCATCCTTCCGAGGTCAGTAAAATGAGTACCCAGCTTGCTGGGGGGAGGCAATGTGTAGCGTGCATACTGTAACTACAAACTGTAAACTGCCCAGAGACTACTTGAAGTGGTATGGAGTGGCATATAAGCAGAACACTTTTTGCTTTTGGATATTGTTTGTTTATTTTTTTTTTTCATAATAACCCACCAGAACCCTACAATACGGTTACTGCTTTGTTTTCTGAAAGGCTCCCCAGTCACCATTAATCTCGCTGACAAGTCTAACATGGCTGCCTTCATGATGCGAGTAGGTATATCAACACTGTAAATGGAGGATAATTTAATTTCAGCTTGTTTTGGAAGATTTCATAGAAAATGATTCATGTCTTCCGATTCAGAATGGAAAGAACCTGAGGTTTAACATGTCTGAATGCACGAGAAAGCAAAATGGAGAGAATTTTTTTCCATTCCTGCTATGTACTGTTTGCTGAACTTTGAGACTTCACTTGTGGCTTTGTAGCCTAGTCAGAACTTGCATCCCTAACCCCATTAACTGTGTTGCCGTGTGGGGGTGGTTTCTAAGATTCCTAATCCAAAAAATAATTTTCCAGTCTCTATTGCATCCCAACAACAGAGCTATGTATGTATGGATGAGGGAGAAATTATCCGCTGAGGTCTCACTAGCACTCACTGTGGGACTTCCTGCTTAAGAACGTCCAATGAAACCCATTCAGTGTTTTTTCTCCAGCAGAAGGCTCTTGTATTCTGGGAGATCATTAGGCTCAGAACATGGGAATCAGAGAAGCAACATCATACTATATTTAGTAGAGATGGGCACGAACCAAAAAAATTGTGATTCATTTTGGTTCAGTTCGTTTTAGGGTTCAGTTTGTTTCATTTCATTTTAAATGATTTTTTTAAAAAATTGTTTCGTTGTTTTGTTGATTTGTTATTCATTTTGTGTGTAGTTAGTGTGTGTGTGTGTGTGTGTGTGTGTGTGTGTGTGTGTGTGTGTGGTGCTTGTGCAACTTTGGCTGTGGGAAAGGCACTGTGGGATGGGGGAAAGACCATACATTCTATCTGTTGATAACAATAGCTGATTGTGGTGTGGGTTCATTGGTTGTTATATATTTTTAGAAACATATGTTTGAAACATGTTCTGAATAAAGAGCTCCAGTTTGCCTTGAGATTGAGATCAAAATGATGGAGAAAAATTATGGTGCCTGTGACAAACCCTGCAGACAAGAGTGATGAATATGCAAATCATCAGCCAATCCCAGCAGGAGGGCGGGGAATGGTAGGATATAAAAGGGGTGGAGCCTATGCAGTTGAAAGAAGTGCAGTTAAGTTGAGAGTGAGTGCTGGGAGAACACTGCTCTCTGAGAGTTCTGTCAGGCAGGGAGGGCTACACTGTTTACTAGCTATTTAAGGCAGGGAGGGTTGTGGAGCTGATTAGATGTTACAGTATATGTTAAAGGCAACGCATACCAACATCAGATATTGTTATAGTTATTATCTTCTCAATAAACTTCATCATTGTTTTATTATATACCTCTGAGTCAGTCCCAATTCATGAGGCGACGAGTTTTAAAAGGTGGCAGCATTACCATTCACATCACAATTCAGTGTCTGGAAAGGGGGATCGTCACAATTTGGTGGGCAGCGGTCGGATCTCAAATATATCCAGTTTGCCTGAGGGAAAAAGTCACCAGCTCAAAATATTTAGCCTGTACCCTGTGAAGAAACTGAAACTGGAAGTTTAAAAAGAAGCCTTCAGTAAAAGTTAGCCCTCAAGTGTTGTAGGTAGTCTGTGGAAGTTCCTCTGAAAAGGGGTTAGGACTGAGAATTAGGTGAAGCTAATTTCAGTTCCTTGGAAGCCCTGTGTGAGAGAGAGGAATTCAGACTTAAAACCCTGTAGTACTATCTGATTTTTCTTTGGTGGGCCTGTTAGAGTGTCTGGAGGCCAGGACTCCAAAAGGGAAAAGGAGTCTGGTTTGACAAAATTATAGGACACCTGGAAGAGAAAAATCTGTAAGGATAGACTAAAAATTCTACAGTGGTTTGTTTGGGGAAACTGCCTGAGAACCACGGAACTCTGTGCTGTCCAGCAGCCTGAAAATTAAAAGGTGCTGAGACAAATTTCCTTTGGGGGTGACCCTGTAGTGCTATCTGGATTTTCTTTGGTGGGCCTTGTTAGTGTCTGGAGGTCAGGACTCCAAAAGGAAAAGGAGACTGGCTTGACAAATAATAGGACACCTGGAAGAGAAAAATCTGTAAGGATAGACTAAAAATTCTACAGTGGTTTGTTTGGGAGAAACTGCCTGAGAGTCACGGAACTCTGTGCTGTCCAGCAGCCTGAAAATTAAAAGGTGCTGAGACAAATTTCCTTTGAGGGTGAAAGACCCAAAGTGTTTGCCCTGGAATTGAGGGTGGCTGTGGTAAAAGTTGGAAATCACCCTGGGTTTTAACAGAAAGAAATCTCCAAAGTAAAAGGTCTGTGGGGAGAAAATTTACCTCAGAACTTGAATTGGCCTGAGGAGATTTAAAACTGACAGAAGCTCTGTGAGAGCAGAAGTTGGCTAATTAGAATTCCTTTTGGAGGGAAAGTGAAATTGTAAGGGCCAAAAGAAAAGTTATAGGTTAAAAGCCAAAGAAATATATGTAAATCTGTGTGCTTTAAACACTGAAACAATATTTTAAATAAAGAAAGTTTGAAGTCTGGGCACTGTGCCAATCTTGCCCTTGGCAACAGTTGCTTAACAGAAGCAGAAGCTGGGAGCTGAGGTGAAATTTTTACAGTTGCCATTTAAACAGCTGTGACCCAGTCTGAATCTTCCTTTTCTTAAGAAAGCAAGAAATAAAAGATTTGACTTCATGTCAGTTCCAAAAATGAAATCTAAAAAGGCAAAGAGGAGGGGAATGGCGGCTGCGGGGCCGGTCGCCATTGTGTCTGAGGAAACACCAATTTCACCCAGAGAGGCAGAACCTGATGAAGACCAAAGTCTTGAAAAAATGCGGTTATTACAGGAGTTTAAGTTACAACAATTAAAATTAGAAAAAGAGGAACGGGAAAAACAAAGAGAAAGTGAGGAACGGGAAAAACAAAGAGAAAGAGAGATGGAACGAGAGCGGATGGCATATCAATTAGAGCTGCGAAGACTTGAGTTAGCTAGTCAGGAAAATACCAATAATAATAACAACAATAATTTGAGTGAAACTCCCAAGAAAATAGATTTGAAAAGGTTCCCTAGCTACAAGAAAGGAGACAACATCGAAGCCTTCTTAGTTTCTTTTGAGAGGACTTGTGATGATTTACACGTGTCAGACGTAGAGAAAATGTCCTATTTGAGGCCATTATTATCTGGAATATTGGAAGAAATATATGCTCAAATTGATAGCGAACATGCCCGAGACTATACTCATTTTAAAGAGTTAGTGTTTACTAGAATTGGCATTTCAGCAGAACAGCTGAGGAAGAGGTTCCGGTCAATTACGAAGGCGCCGGGAGATACATATGCGCAGCTTGCCTACCGGTTGACAGAGGTATTGAATAAATGGATGAAAATGGAAAATGCTAACACAGCTGAAGAAATCAAACAAGTGTTTGGGTTAGAGCAACTGTACAGTTTATTCCATCCTGAGATCAGATTTCTAGTAAAGGATAAAAAGCCACAGAACATGATTGAAGCAGCTAAAATGGCAGATGAAATTAATATAATCCGAGACTCTAGATTTTCAGAAGTGACCCCTAGAAATAGGGACTATCAAAGGAAACCCTTCCAAAGTGAGTCTGGGAATGCTAAATCCCCTCAGAATAAAAGAAGGCAAGAGAAACTAATTGGATCCCAGTCACCAAAGTCAGAGAGAAGGGAAGGAAAGGTTAAGAATGGGAGCCCTGAAAACAAACATAAATTAACGTGCTGGGAATGTTTTGGAGAGGGCCACACAAGACAATTCTGTCCTAAATTAAACAAATCACAAGACAAAACTGAGAAAAGGGTGTTTCATATTCGAAAGAGTCATGAGGGAAATCCCAAGCCCAAAGAAGGGGAAAAGTCAGAATCAGAAGGTGAAAATGAGGGAGAGAAAGAGCTTCCCTTAGCTGAAATAGTTCATTGTTTTTGTATACACACTGATGAGAAATTACTAGCAACCTCAGGAGAGTCAGTAAACATAAATGACAAACCTTATTTGGGTTTGATTGATACTGGCTCCAGAGTAACCTTAGTACACAAGGACATTTTGAAGCCTGAAGATTTAAACCCAGGAAAAGCTTTAAATGTGAAAGGAATAGGAGTTGCTAAGGTAGAATTGTCTATGGCCAGAGTGAAGCTACAGATTAGAGATTGGGAAGGAATCGTGGATGTAGGAATTTCAAATCAAATACCAAGTGCATGTTTAATTGGTATAGATGTCTTAGAGCAGGTGCAGAGTGCTTTTGTAGTAACACAAGCTCAGCCACATCCAGCAGAACCAAACAATGAAAACAACACAGTTATAAACCCAATGTCAGTAAGAAAACTTGAGAGGGAATCTCAACAGTCCGAAATGGTAGGAGAAGGAGATTTAACCAACATTATAAAAGGGCCAGCAGCAGATTTTAGTCTGGAACAAAGGGAAGATGACAGTTTGAAGGGATGTTTTGACGTAATGAAAACAACTACACCCTTCTTAAGTTCCAAACCCCCTGAAAATTTCATACTAGAGGAGAGAATGATACAAGCTTGTGAGGAACTTTATGTACCAGCAGAGAACTCCAGACTAGAAAAATATTTTAAATTGAAAGAAGACCAAGAAAAATTAGCACAGCTTGAAAAGGAAATATGTAATTTGGAAATGCAATTGTCTGGTGCATCAAAAAGTAAAGAAGATTGCTTACAGCAGCTTACATCGATGGAAGCAGAGCTTGGAAAAGAAGTATTAAATAATGAGCAACTTTGTCTGGATGGGAACAAAGTGGCACTGGGCAAGGAACAAATGATACCAGAAGAAAATAAGATGGCTAATGAATTTAGGAACCTGCAGGAACCTGAAAAGCAAATAGAAAACCGTGTAAAGAAGAAACCCTACTTGGAAGTGAAGGATGCTAATGACAGACCTGACTCGGTGGTTGCAGAAGACACCTGGGAGAAACAACGACAGCCTGTGAACAGCATGCTTCAACGGATACGAGCGGTTGACCTGACGAAAAGAGCATCCCAGTGGCGACTAGGAAATCCAGGAGTCAACTACCTGAGACACATCGTGGGACGAGGCGTGATCGACACCCTGCAGAGGAAGATCGACGCGATCGACTTGCGGCCAAGACAGACCAACAAAAAGAAGGTGAGATCCTTTTTTGTGTCTTCCGGGATAACACAGGAGGTTTAGTCCACATTTGAGCACATTTGAGGGGACTCTAATGAACTGTACCAGGAGTGGTGTCACGGAGTTGAATCCCACATTCCAAGAACCCAAGGAAAAATTGCATCAATTTAATGTGAACTGGACTTTGAATTTATGTACCAGATAAAGTGATCACCCGTGGCGTGTCATCGTCCAGCCGTTGCAGCACGAAGCGGAAGATATTGATTACCTGGACCATGGTTAAATAATGATAATGTAATGTTATTTTATTGCTGATGTAAGAGAAATTTGTTGTAAAAAAAAAAAAAAGAGTATGGAAATGTAATAAAATGTGGAAACCATAACTTAATGAGTTAACTGTAAAGGAAAATGCAAGGTAATGATATATAGAAAGAATTATTGCATTTTAATGATATTATATGGTAAGAAGGTTGAACATATTATAAAACAGTTTATAGATATGTATAGTAGAATATGATAAACAGAAGAATGTATGTATTAGTTAAATAGGCTCCAGAAGAGAATTTTAAGTGAGCAAACCGAGGTAAGTTTACTCCCTTAAAATTTCTTTATAAGGGGGGAGGTATTGTGACAAACCCTGCAGACAAGAGTGATGAATATGCAAATCATCAGCCAATCCCAGCAGGAGGGCGGGGAATGGTAGGATATAAAAGGGGTGGAGCCTATGCAGTTGAAAGAAGTGCAGTTAAGTTGAGAGTGAGTGCTGGGAGAACACTGCTCTCTGAGAGTTCTGTCAGGCAGGGAGGGCTACACTGTTTACTAGCTATTTAAGGCAGGGAGGGTTGTGGAGCTGATTAGATGTTACAGTATATGTTAAAGGCAACGCATACCAACATCAGATATTGTTATAGTTATTATCTTCTCAATAAACTTCATCATTGTTTTATTATATACCTCTGAGTCAGTCCCAATTCATGAGGCGACGAGTTTTAAAAGGTGGCAGCATTACCATTCACATCACAATTCAGTGTCTGGAAAGGGGGATCGTCACAGTGCCATATCCCATTTTATAGAATATAGATGTTTTAAGTTGAAGGTGGTTTATAAATGAAGCATGCAGAAGGACAAGCTGCAGACACAGGTGGGAATTTCACAATGACACACAAAACCTTGCTTGTTCTCTGTTTACATGTGACTAGTCTGGATCTTGAAAGCCTGGAGGCCATCCAGGTGACCACCCAAGGTCTCTAGACCAACTAAGTATTCCTGTTACACTTCTGTCTGCTTTGCAAGTCTCTTTCCACCCAGTTAATGGATTACAACATCACCTGGTCAGGAGAGGTTTAACAGACCACAGCAGTGTTTATATAAGCTCTTACTGACTGAGACTTGTGGCCTGCATCCAGAAATCAGTAAACGTCTCTCATGTTGAAATATTCTGATAGCACTGGGCTGTTTCTTGGCAGCCATAAATCACAACAATAACAATCAAAAATATTCAGGCTTGTTAACATATTTAACACAATACTAGACCAGGTGATAA
>JAHTLZ010004038.1:0-19173 GCA_023846285.1 Phrynocephalus versicolor
AATGACAACCAATCACTTTCCAAATATTATAACGGGTAACAGGAATTAACTCCTTTAAAAAAAAACGCTCTCCAAGGTTTGAGTCTGGGTGGGCAAAGGTCACACTATTCTGGGCTCCCAGGTCAAACACAGACAGTGTGGTATAGTGGCTACAGTGAAAGACTAGGGCTGAAGACACTTGCGTTCAACTATCACAGTGGTTCTCAACCTGTGAGGTCCCCAGATGTTCCTGGACTACAACTCCCAGAAGTCTTCATCGCTAGCTGAGCTAGCCAGGATTTCTGGGAGTTGCAGTCCAGGACCATCTGGGGAACCCACAGGTCGAGAACCACTGCACTATCAGCTTGGCTGTGGACAGAATTCTTTTCTGGTACCATGTTCTATTGAGGTGGTCCTTTGGACCTAAAAAATGGAGAGCAGCAACGGACGGTGGCAGCAGAGATGGTTGCAACCTTAATTCTATGACTTGGGACACTTGTAGACCGGAAGGGAGCATTGTTGTTCATAGCTGTCCACCTGAGCCTGTAGATTTTCCCATACACAGGATGCTCCATGACCTCCTGTTTATTCTGTCATTTCCCGCCGTCTCCCCTCCCAGATTCACCCACAGCACGGATCCATCCTCCGCAAGGCGTGATGCGGGAAGGAGACACCCTGGTTCTGACTTGTGCCGTCAACGGCAACCCACTGTGAGTATTTCCACAGGATAGGGAAAGGCATAAAATTAGATCGCAAGGGCGCAACAGCAGTAGGCGATTGCCTATCAAAATGCACACTGCCCTTGAGGATTTCCTCTGGTCTATTCTGGGGTGAGGAGCTAGCAAATTATAAGAGCAATGGGTGTCCTGCCCTTGGAAAAAAAAAGATGTATTAATTAAAAGACCCGATTTGGCACAGGAAAAAGCTGGATTTGTAAACCAGATCAAAGGCTGCAGATTACGCCTTGTGTTTGGCATATTATGAATGGTTTTATCAATGATTGTACTGAATCTGATTATGTTTGTGTGCTAAGAAAAGTGACAAGTCACACACACACACACAAAATCTTCTTGCCCCTAAAGCAGGCATATCCAAACTTTGCCCCTCCAGATGTTTTGGACCACAACTCCCAGAATTCTAAGCCTGTATTTCCAATGGCAAAGGACTGTGGGAGTTATGGTCCAAAACATCTGGAGGCCTGAAGTTTGGACATGCCTGCCCTAAAGGCTGTTAGATGGGAGGACTCCATGTGCATCAGGTGTGTCTTGAAAGCTCAGGGGGAGGAATCAATGATCTTAATCGGAGTCCGAGAACTGTACGCTGGGTGCAGGGTCAGCCCTACCATTGGGCAGGGTGGAGCAAAGGGACAGATGCAGGGGCGGTGCCATTGTGCGTTAGGAAGGCTGAATCTATTGCCTTGCTTGTGAAATGGAAGGATGTTGTCCAATCAACTAGGGTGGCCAGTATAAACGAGTGCACATCTTTTTCTAAGCCACGATAGAGTAAGGGTTCAAGCAGCTGACATTGGAGGCATAAAGGCTTTTGTTTTTGTTGTTCATATCGTTGGTAAGCAAAAAATGATGCTTATCTCACATGCTTACTGAGCTGGTAGATCCCAGTCCAACTTCTGTTGACATCTCTCAATAGTTTTCCTCTGATAGTTTGTGTGTCTATTGGGGCAGGACACACATATCTGTCAGGTTTGTTGACTTTTGAGTGGCGCTTGGAGCCTCCTTGACCACTACCATGAGAAAGGGGTCTGTGTAAACTCTGTGGGAAGCCAAAGCTCTCTCAAACCTTGCTGATTCCTTGAAAAACTGTTGTTCGTCTTCTCCAACTGGTCTCCAACCTGTGCTTATCTCTCATTCTGTGAACGGTTGCTGTCTTGAAGGACCTTTGTCTCGACTTGACAATCCGTTATCTGCTGAAACTCCCTTATCTGCTTAACTCTGCCTCAAGAACCCCCACCTCATTCTCAGTTGTCTGCCTTTCTCTGCCACGCTGCCGTCCATCCTGGCAAATTGTCCTTGGCCCTCTCTGTAGCCTTTTCCCTGAGTGATGGATACAATTCCCGAGTGGAGATATTACTCCGGTGCCCCTTGCTCCGGCTGCTTGCCTCAGTGTCCCATCCATCACTGGGGTTGGCAGTGCTGGAGGCAAATAACCTTGAAGGGAAGGAGGTTGCCATGGCAAAGAGGGTGGGCGAAGATGTGGTGCCCATGACCACCGGGAGATTTGGAGGAGAGGAACCAAAGCTTCATTCCCCACTGTATTCCTGATCCCGTGTCCCGATGTCTTGTCGCCTAGCCCCACAGATATCAAATGGAGCCGAGCCAACGACTCACTGCCGGAGCGAGCCCTGATCGAGGGGGAGGTGTTGACCCTCCCCAGCCTCAGCATGCTGGACAACGGGACCTACTCGTGCCAGGTGGCCAACAAGCACGGCCGTGCGTCAGACCAGTACGTGCTCGTGGTTTATGGTAAGGAGCCGCCCCCACCTGACAAGCTTGTCGGTGTGTGTGTATGTGTGTTGTGTCGTTATAGCTGTGACCAACCCTTCGTGACCCCATGTCCATGGAGTTTTCTTGGCAGGAGTACTGGAGTGGCTTGCCAGTTCCTACTCCAGGCGCCTACAGCACCTGGTATTCCCTGGTGGTCTCCCATCCAAGTACTGACCAGGGCCGACCCTGCTTAGCTTCCAAAATCAGGCAAGGTCGGATGTGCTTAGGGCATCGAGTTCAGCCCAAACGATTCAGATTCTGGCCCCTCTTGAAGACATTGCCTTTCTGCTTTCACCAACAGCAGGAGATGAAGGTTCGTTCGTTCCTGGAATGTACTGCATCCGCCCACGGGGGGAAAGGGTGGGCTGGACGCTCCTCGGTTTCCCTCCAATCCTCTGCTCCCCCTCCAATTAAAAAAAGAAATCCCTGAACACGGAAATCTAGCATGACAGTTTGAAAGCAACCTTGAAATCTTTCTGCTTGACATGATACCTTGCTGGCGTTCAAGGGAGGATTCAGAGTATGTGTGTGTGTGTGTGGGGGGGTAGCTATTAGTGGCACCCAGAACCTTGCCCTTCTTCCCAGGAATGCATTAAAGCAGGGGTCCTCAAACTACAGCCCACGGGCCGGCTCCGGCTCTCCAGGGTCCTGAATCCGGCCATTGCAGAACCCCCCACTTGTCCCCCCCCCCACACACTTCAGCCGAACAGGAATCTGGTGGCTGCCCCCCCCAGCGGAACCACCCCCTCGCTGCTACCAGGGCACATGGACCACTTTGTCCCCTCCAGAGGCCCTCACGTGCCACAGCAGTGAGGCCAAAAACAACAGGAAGCAAGCATGCAGGTGCCAAACCTCTTGGACCAGAGCCGAGAAGTCATCCCTATGCGCCTGCGTGCCGACTCCTAGAATAACTACTGTGCATGCTGGGAGTTGGGGTGGGGGAGAAATGGCCTCAGCTTTGCGGGGGGGGGGGAGCCTCGAGGCACATTTTTTTCCCCCTTCTCTCTCCCGCCATCTATTCCCCTCTCAAGAATTTCGCCTCGACACTGCTGGCGACGCTAGGGCGCTAAATTGTTTTAAATTGTTTTAAACTGTTTTATATTGTTTAAATTGTGTTAAACTGTCTACTTTCCTGTTTAAATTTGTTAATTGTTGATTGTTCGTTTGCTGCGCTCTGTCGCAATTTTGTAAGCCGCCCAGAGTTCCTAAGGGAAGATGCGCGGGGTATAAATGCAATAATAAAATAAAATAAATAAATAAATTGTTTGTATAGTCTGGCCCCCAATGTCTGAGGGACAGTGAACTGGCCCCCTATTTATAAAAAGTTTGAGGACTCCTGCATTAAAGGTTTTCTGGTGGACTCCAGCGAGCTTGTGTTTGCTAAAGAGCCCAGTGTGGGAGTTGTGGCCCAAAACATCTGGAGGGCCGAAGGTTCGCCACCACTGGCCTAAGCTCCTGTCTCCCCACACGCACCCTGTTCTGCACACCCTCACCTCTTTCCTCGTCTCCTGCAGATCCTGGAGCTATCGTCGAGGCTCAGACTTCGGTGCCTTACGCCATCGTTGGGGGCATCCTGGCGCTCCTGGTCTTCCTTGTCATCTGCGTCCTTATCGTCATGGTGTGGTGCTCCATCCGGCAAAAAGGTGCGGCTTATGAACTAGCAGGACCCGGAGCATGGAGCATGATGTTGTGTTGAGTTGTGGGGTGGGTGGGGGATGAGAGCTGACTAATCATCATGCCGCTCTCATGCAGCGCCCACTGCATTGCCCATTCCTGGCCAGAATCCTGTTGGTTGGTTACACCAGTGTAGACACCACAACTTAAACTGCAGCAGTGGATGGCCAGATGTGGATGAATTGTAGCTTGTATCCTTCACCATGTGTGAACGAGACTCATGCACAGTGAGGGGTGCACAGGCCAAGTTATTAACTAGTGCCACTTTGCTGGTGCTGTGTACTTTGTTGCAGTTGAGCTGGTGTAACTAACCTGGCCTACTGCGAGTCACATTACAGTATTATCTTTGCTAGGTCACCAGGAAATTTTGGGCAAATGTTTCCCGGTTCCCTCTAATTCCCTCTCACTCCTGATGCTGATGCAGTGCAGTTCCGGGGAACTCAATTAGCCGAGCGCAAAATGAGATCATTGCTGCCTCTCTGAATTCCCCACCACATTTTTTTTAAATCTTGGAAGTGGCTGTAAATCCTGTTGGGATAGGTTCTCCTTCCTTCAATTGAGAACCCTTAGAATAATCGAATAATTGATTTGGAAGGTGCCAATAAAGGTTATCTGAATCCAATGCCAGTAGATCTAACGGGGTTGTACATGTTCTTTTTTGAATGCCACCAGCATTGGAATGCTCAACATCATCTGAAGCAATTGCTTGCAGTAGGTTTTCTTCCTCTCCATGGTTTGATCATCAAACCCCTGTTATTTGCAACCAGGATGGCTAATGGGGTGTGATGGCTGGGGCAGATGGGCTTTCCTGTCCAGTCCTCCCAGGCGGTGCCATAAGGTGAAGGAACAATGGTTGAGAGAATGTCACGGACTGGCTTGAACCTCTTGTTAAAAGGCAGCAGAGTGAGAGATGGGCAAGAACCTGGTTTTGGAGGTTCGTCCCAGGTCATAAAGATGGCTGCCCAGGTGCAGTTGTTCCCACCCCCCGCCTCCTCAGCAGATCAGCCACTCACCAGGCCCAGTGTGCTTGCTTCCCCTACCTCCTCCGCTGATCTGTCAGTCACGACCAAGAGCACAGATGTCTCTGCTCCACCCCTTTTGTTTGAGCGGGAGATCAGCCAAGGGGGCGGGGGCAGAGAATCCTGAGCTGACGCACTGGAAGATTAGTTGAAGAGGCGGAGGAGGGGAGCACGCCGGGGCCTGGCGAGTGGCTGACGGAGCCAGAGGAGGCAGGACCTCCGAACCGAGATTCGTGCCCATCCCCTGGTGCAGAAAACAAACAAATCATGATGTTGATGGGAGCCTCGTTGCACGAATTGGGTGTGAGTGTTTGCTGACTTCCAGCGGAGTGTTCTTTCCGACCTTCTGCCTCCTATTTATTTATTTATTTATTTATTTATTTATTTATTTATTTATTTATTGCAGGCTCCTACCTAACCCACGAGGCGAGTGGACTAGACGAACACGGCGAAGCCCGTGAGGCTTTTCTCAACGGTGGTGACGGCCATAAACGGAAGGAGGAATTCTTCATCTAAGCCTGGGGGGTGGGTGGGAGGGAGGGTAGGAAAGGGAGGGGACGGGGGTGGGGGTTGCTGGGGACGGAAGGTTGTGGGGCAAAGCGGCTGAGGAGGGGGAGCGATGGATCGGGGAGAGATTTATACAGAGGCCGCCGCTTGTGCTGGGAAGGGGTGGGGTAGGGTTGGTTTAAGAAAAAGGACAAAAATATATTTAAAAAAAATAAAAGAGGGGGGCAGAGAAACACTTTAATAATAATAATAATAATCCATTGGCCACCACTTTTTTCGGTTTTATTTTTGAAACCGAGGACTTTAGCCCCGCCCCTTAGCCATGAAGCTCCACCTCCTGCCATCGGCTTCTCTCTCTCTCTCTCTCTCTCTCTCTCTCTTTCTCTTTTTCTCTGCCCCCGACCTCCCCCCCCAACCCTCAACATGCCCTTTTTTGCCAGAGTTACCCCTAAATAATTCTGGGGAGGGGATGCGACTGCGTGTGTGCGTAGGGCTCTGCTCGTGAGGGGCGGGGGAATGCAATAGCCACACCCCTTTCCCCCTTTGGTGAGGGGTAGAGCCATGGGGGGGTACCCCTGCCTGTGTCTTTTTGTACATAGCTTAGAATTGGCCCTGTGGCGGGGGAGGGGGGCAGAAGAAGACGTTCGGATGGGAGGTGGGATGACACACGGGGAAACTGAGGCAGATGAGATGGTCGGGTTGGTAGGGAAAGGAGGGGAGATGTTGTTCAAAAGAGGAGGGTGAGCTAGCCCCGGAGGGCCACTGTGGCTTGTTAGTTCTTAATTTCCCCTCTGAATATTAGCACTGAGTCTCAAAAGTATTGAAGGTGGGAGATGAAGCTAACTTGTCCCCCTTGGGACCTGAGATGTCCCCGGAGCCCTTGTGGGACGTGGCAAGTTCCCCCCCCCCCCCGGGGCATGAGTTCAGACCTCTCAGGTCTCATTTCCACCCATTGCAGAAGGGGGAACACAGCGGTGTGTACGTGAGTGTGAGTGTGAGTGTGAGTGTGTGTGGAGTATCTAAGGATGTGACACAGGACATAAAGGTTGGGCGTTCCCCCGAATGTCTTGAGTTCTTGTCAGGGCATCTCTTCCTCTTTGGCCTCACCCTTCCGGACGTTAGGCCAGCCGGAAGGGGGCCTTAACGAAAGCAGGTTGGACTCTTTTTCTTTGGTTCCTTCAAAGCCATGATAGTTTGGGGAAGGGGGTGGGAGGGGTGGGAAGAGAAATGGGGTGTCTCTTGTCTGTCTCTGTCGTCCGTGTTATGTGACGTGCTCGACCGGGTGGGCCTGTTGGTGCAGGACCGTTGCACCCACAGCAGCGTTGAATCCAGCCCGGCACGAGATGAGGTGTCTCCCAAAGCAGTGCGAATCTGAATTCGCCGGCAAAAGGAGATTGACCAGGCGTGGTGTGAAATCTTCCTTCTGCCTTTCGTGCTGGTGGGGATCCCCCTCGGAATACCCCCCTACACACACACACGCCGAAATCCTAGTCAAGGAACCCAGGCCTTGCTTGCAAACCCTTTGGCCCTGTTCCTGTGCTCCTCGGCCTCCCATCGGAAACCACGGTGGCCACCCAATCCCACGGAGGTCCGACAGCACGGTTCGCCAGGGGGCATGCTTTGTTCAACCTCCAACTGTTTTGGTTCCCAGTTTCAGTGATCATAATGCCTCCCCCTCCCCCACCGGGCCAACCCCCCGATGCGGCTATTCTGCAGCGTGGTTCAAAGGAAGCCAGTGTTACAAACGGATCATCTTCTCCAGAGGTGGCCACAGTACCCTGCTTGGGGGTGGGTGGGGGAGGTTTGGCTGTCTTTGAAGGTCGGTGATGATCGGGCAATCTTTGTAGACATGGTTTCACCATTGTCACCCTTGCCGCTGCCGCTGCACCACCAGCTGCTCCCCAAAGACTGGGGGAGGAGCCCCATTGTTTGGTGCTGGGCCCGCCCAACCTCCAAAAGGGGGTCGTCGAAACGGACCTCTGCTTCATCCTCCCACATCCACCCCACACCTGTGGGGCAACCCGTGGGTTCCCTCCAACGTTGCCGACTTTCCGCGTCCTTGCCAGTACGACCTCCCTCGGTCCTTCGTGCCCTCTGTCCTCGAATTCACCCAAACTTTTCCTTTTGTCTTTTGTCGAGGGGGGGGGGGGCAAACACTTGGGAACAAACAAACACAAGAACCAACTGGCGTGTGATTCTGTGTCCGTCTCTGGCTCACAGTTTTTATTTTATATTGTTTGTGTCTTGGAAGGGGAGATTTAAAAAAAAAACGAATGGGAGAAAATATAATTAATATATAATGGGGGGTTGGGAAGTGTGCAGAGGGCATGTCCCCCCTGCAGCTTAAGACTGTTTCCCCTGTGCCCGAAAGTTAATATATATGTAAATATCTATGTCTGCCTTTTAACCACCTTTGATACTTCAATAAATCCCCCTGATTAATTCTTTTAACACCAGTGGTGTGGGATCCTTTGTGTGTGAGGGTGTAAAAGGAATTTTCTTTGCTCACTCACGCCAGTTCAAGCAATCAAGAGATGAAACACGCAAACCCAGGAATTTGCTCGAGCTGCCTTCCAGTCTCTTTAGGCTCCCAGCGCAGGCTACAAATAAGACCGGGGAAGGTTGATTACGTGTGAGGGCAACATCGCTTAAGATGGTCATGCCTGGTCCACTGTGCTCTGGAATGGTGCTTCCATCGGGTTTTCTGACATGGAACGGTACTGATGGGATTTGAAGCACTCGTTAGTGATGCAGAACTCGGTCTGTAAAGTAACATAAGGCAAAATCAAGGTTAAGGCCTCTGTAATTACTCTGCAGAGTTGGCTTTGGTGGGATGGGAAAGAAAACAGGCATGACCCAGGAGAAGACAGAGGCCTTCACAGGAGGTACACATGCATCGCTTAGCTTGGAAGTCTACATTAAGAGGATGGAAGGTCCTTCAAAACACTGTCCCTGCTGTCATTGTTGGAGGGTGTGTGTGTGTGTGTTGCGTTGTTACAGTCGTGACTGACTCTTCCTGACCCCATGTCCATGGAGTTTTCTTGGCAGGGATACTGGAGTGGCTTGCCAGTTCCTACTCCAGGCGCCTACAGCACCTGGTATTCCCTGGTGGTCTCCCATCCAAGTACTATCCAGGGCTGACCCCTGCTTAGCTTCCGAAATCAGGCGAGATTGGATATGCTTAGGGCATCTAGGCATCTTGTTGGAGGCACAGCATGGTTGTTCTCATCACACAAATAAGCCACGGAGGCTGAGAGAATGTGTCATATGAAAGACGGCTGAAGCATCTCCCCTTAGAGGTAGGATTTGAACTCTTGTCTTCTGCAGCCTACTCCATCAAAGTGTAGACACGTTGAATTTTCTTTTCTTTCTTTCTTTCCTTCCTTCCTTCCTTCCTACCTTTTTTTTGGATCACACAATGCAGAAGTTGATTCACATCAACCAGTACATCTCCCCCCCCCCCTTTGCTGCTTGGAACATCTCCGTTTTTTCAAGCTGGAACAATTTGATGGACTCCCCACCACCACCACCACCACCATGTGGTCAATTGATTCATTCTTGTACAGAGAGGGCCATGTCAGTGAGTGGTGTAGGCAGTTTGGGTGTATATGATTGCAGGAACTGCCACCCCTGCATTCTTCCCCAGATCATTCTCTGGTTTTTAAAATTATATCTATCTGTCTGGCTGTCTACACACAGTATATGAGATTAGCGCTAAAGCACTTTATCACCTTATCACAGGAACTGACGTACTATTTTAGCACTAGATCACCTCCAGATGACAGGGTTTTTTTTTTTAAAAAAAGGTTATGAATAGAACAGAAACAACCCAGATGAAATAAGATATTCCTATGGTATGTGGTGTCTCTGAACATGTAAAGAAGATCTGTGGGATGTGGCCACCTGTTCCAGAACAATCGACAACCTTTTGAAAACCTTTGGCAGTGAACCATAAAGGTCTGGAGGAGGCAGGACCAGAGGGAGGGAGGGAGGAAGGAAGGAAGGTTGGTTGGTTGGTTGGATGGATAGATGGATGGATAGATGGATGGATAGATGGATAGATGGATGGAAGGGGGGCTGTGGCTGAAATGTGAATTGAATCCTATTGCATGTGAACACTGAAATCTGGAGTCGATCAACAGTCCATTTGTGATCAGTGCCTGTGAATTCAAACATGATACGGGCTGTGAATCAAATCACAGCAAAACCAAATCAGAGTGATTCAGCTTCCTGGTGTAGTTGCATCCCAAAACTCTTTCCTCCAAACTTTGCCTACGAAAGACTTACTGTCCTCTCAGGTTGTCTTCCATGTTCCATTTCTTCTTGCCCCTAATGTGGACCCTGAACCAGGCTGCTTTTACAGACCTCTAAAATCCGCCTGCAACTTAAATTCGGACCAGATATCATGGGGGTTTGTCCCTCTTCCTGTGTTCCCACCCTTCCGACCTCCAATGCTCCTGCCTGCAGCGAGGGGAGGGAGAAATAAAAGGAGAAAAGCTCACCTCCGCTCACCTCTGTCTGCCGTCCCAGCAGCCCCGAGCAGCCCAGAGGGATTCCTGTCTCTTAAAGGGGTGGCGGGGACAAAAAAAAAAACCAAACAGAAGGTTCCCAGCTCGGCATCCACAATTTTACAGTCCACACCGGAAGATTTTTTACCTCTGGAGACCAGGTACTTGAAAAGTGCACTGGCACGCGCTTAGGTAAACATGGTCGTACTTTATTTTGTTTAAAGTCCGCAGCTGGTGGGAAAACAATTTTAAGCTCTGGATCTGGGAGCCCTTTGCCTCGGATTTTAGGGGTCATGTAAAAGCGCCCCCAATGCACTAAGTAGAGTTTCAGCAGTACGGAGGCATCCCACTGCTTTTGTGTTTCCTCCTACCGCCATTCCATTCCAATCCTTCACTCTCTCATTTTCATTACTCCACTGTGTCCTTCTATGCGTCCCCATCTGTCATTCTGTACAAAACTCTCATGGAAAATATTTCTACCGGGAGCCACCAGGAAAAAATATATATTTTAAGACGATTTCAGGAATGGGGGAGATTTAATGTTCAACAAATAGGCATACATTCTAGGTATCCGGTTCTTATTTACTTGTGCTGTCCCCCGCTCTGGTATATGGCATACATATAAACCTACTCATGGCATACATATGCATGTACTCGGAAACAGAGCTAGCAGCTCTAATGGGGCCCAATAATAATCTTCATAAAAATGTATGAAGAAAAGCAGGCAACGAATCACACAATCTCTGGTGTCTATATACAAATCCCAGGCGTATGGGAAACAAACAAGAAGAACTGGAAATCTTAGTTCAAGAGGGTAAATACGACTTGATGGGGATAATTGAAGTTTGGCGAAATGATTCCTGTGACTGGAATGCCGCAATTGAATGATATATATGGTTCAAAAGGAACGGAAGTAATAGAAATGGAGGTGGAATCTCGCTATATGTCAAATATATATATTCCTGCACAGAAATACAGGAGGATGATATTGGTTGTCCCAGCAGGAGTATCTGCATTAATTTGGGGAAACCAAAGGAATGTGGTTGCTGGCGTGGACTGCTACTGATGGCCCAGTCAAAGAGAAGATGTGGATGAAACCTTTGAAAAACTAATTGCAAGAATTTCAGGTTCTGGGGTAGCTTATAAAGTGGTCACCCTGCAAGCACCGTGAAAACAATGCAGCAAATAACTAGAAGCCAACATGGTTTTGCCAAGAAAATCAGGCCAGGCTGATTTTATCTCAACTTTGCATCTGGAAACTTCCCTGATGGGTGTTGGGAATGCTGTAGACATAATATATCTTTATTTCAGCAACATTTCTGACGAAGTGCCTCACACTATTCCAATAAGCGAGCTAACTAGGGGTGGGCTGAATACAACTGTTGTCAGGTGGATATACAGTTGGTTGCAGAATTGTCCTTAGAGTGCTTATCAATGCCTCCTTTTCAAACTGGGTGGAGGTAATAAGCGAGGTGCCAGGAAGCTCATTCCTGGACTCTGTGATCGTCAGTATTTTTTATTAATGACTTGTCTGGGGAAGTATAGGGAATGCTCATCAGATTGGATGATGACACCAAAAATGGGTGGAGTAGCCAATACAATCATTTGTAATAACTTTCCAATTAGAAATGATTTTGTTAGGAAACCTCTCCTTTGAAAAATAAATAAATAAGCACTTTTCCAATTACAAATGGATTCCTGGGGGGACCCGCTTTGGAGCTGAATAACTCAGCTCCCTGAACTCCAAAGCTCTCTAAATTTGGAGGGATTACAAGGAAGAGCTTGAGAATGCTCCACTGTAATTTCTAAGCTGCTAGATGTCTGGAATCACTATTTTTGAGTACATAGCTTTCCAATTACAAATGATTTTTTTCCAGGGGGACCCATTTTGGAGTTGAATAACATGGCCCCCTGAACTCCAAACCTCTCCAAATTTGGAGGGCTTAAAGGCAATAACAGTGCAAAGAAGCTACTCACTAACTTTGGTGCCTCTAGAACCCAGGGGAGCCATTTTATAGCATAAATTGTTTCATTTCAGGAATTCTTTCAAACATTTGTTAATAATGAAACGATATGAAAAACGAAATGAAATGAACTGCTATATTTTCATTTCGTGCCCATCCCTAGAGAAGACCAAAGGGAGTTATAATTGCAGACAAAAATCAAAGAAAAGCAAAACAAAACAAAAGACACAAAACATGTGGCACCTTAAAGACTAACTTTCATATTTTAATGTAACGTTTTGTGGACACGTCCACTTCTTCAGACATATAGCAGCAGAACTGATGATGGCACTTTCCAAATACTTGAAAAGTAGTCATACAAAGTTGGAAAGGGCTCTATTCTCAATCATCACTGAGTGCAGGACACATAATAATGGGTTCAAGCTACAGGAAGATTCAGATTTAGGCTGAATATTAGGAAAAAACTTCTTAACTGTTAGAGCAGTACAACAGTACATAAGAACCTCAGAAGAGCCCTGCTGGATCAGGCCAAAGGCCCATCTAGTCCAGCTTCCTGTATCTCACAGTGGCCCCATCAAATGCGTCTGGGAGTGCACGAGACTAGATATCTGTCCCCTGATGCCATTCCCCTGCATCTGGTCCTTGAAGTCTAATTGGTTGCCGGTTACAGTGTAATCTTGGGATATGGCAAGTGTTCTAACCCCGGTAGCATTGAAGAGAAAATTGGACAACCGTCTGTCAGACTTGAACTCCTGAGCTGGGCAGAGGGTTGGGCTTAGGTCTGGACTTGATGATCCATGTTGTAAGACCCAAGGTGAACATTTGAAGGTAACTTCTCTTCCCCAGAATTAAGGCTCCCAAATGCTGCAAGAGTTGTGCTTAGCCATCTAGCACCAGGTTGGGTATTTGCCTTTTAAAGCTTCTCTTCAACCTTTCAGGGTATATCAATGAGCCCCCAAGTTAAGAGTCGGTGAATCCAATTCTCCAGGAATCAGGCTGTCCCTAACAAAGTTCTGTACTCATTAACAGCTGAGTTTCTTCCAGACGTACAATCTTGAGCTCTGTCGGGCACCCGGTAGAATCGGCGATTTCTCTTGTCCTTTCCACGTCTGCCATTCCAATCATAGCCCGGGCCTTAACAGAAGAGTTTAAATACTGAACAGCCTGGAAATGGAGGCAGCCAAGTACGGGAATGAGAAATGGCTTACTCATGGAAAAAGAAGGAAGTTGAGGCCGATTTGCGTGATCTGCCAGATGTGCTGCATTCTCGGGCGAGCTGAAGAGGATCGTTAAGGAAGCGTTAAGGAGAGCATGTTTAGGATTCTAATTAAAGTGTAACGGCCGGATCGTAAGCACCCTCATTGATTCTGAAAGTCATAGGAGCTTTGCATACTCCTCGGTTACCCTTGATGATGAAAGTCGGGGTCCAACGTTTCCCCTCTGAGAACTCAACCACCACCTCACCAGATTCATATTTAAATAAAGTTGATTGAGATCATTAAGAACAAGAGAGCAAGAGAAATAGAAGACCCGACAGTGAGAGGCGATGCAACGGAATCAGGATAAACCTGGTTCTTCCACTGCGAGAGTTATAGGCACACATCCAAAGGCTGATGAAGAATACCTTTTGCTTCCCGAACATTAATTTTTAGAGACAATCAGGTCCACCTCCAATGCTTATGATGAGATATGCTCCATCTCCATTATGCCAGAAGCTTCACGATTCTTGGTTTACATAAAGAGATCCCCACGTGCAGGAAGCCTCTTAGTGAGGTCAGCTTGATGTGCTTCTAAGAACATAAGAACATAAGTCTAATCCAGCTTCCTGTATCTCACAGTGGCCCCACCAGATGCGTCTGGGAGCACATGAGACTAGGTATCTGTCTCCTGATACCATTCCTCTGCCTCTGGCCCTTGAAGTACCTTGGTTTTGAGCCTGGAGATGACACATCTCCATCCTGGTTTGTAACCTGTGATGGACTTTTCCTCTAGGAATCGGTCCAATCCCCTTTTGAAGGCATCCAGGCTAGATGCCATCACCACATCTTGTGGCGGGGAGTTCCACAGACTAACAACATGCTGGGTGAAAAAAAATTCTTTTGTCTGTTCTTACTCTCCCAGCCCTCAATTTGAGTGTATGTCCCCTAGTTCTAGTATTTTGTGAGAGGGAGAAGAGCTTCCCTCTATCCACTTGACTCATGCCCTGCATTATTTTGTACGTCTCAATCATATTCCCCCTCAGGTGCCTTTTTTCCAGACTAAAGAGCCCCAAATGTTTTAGCCTTTTCCTTGCACTTTTTAGATATCCGCCATGGCGTTCCAATCCTGAAGCTGTCGGAGAACTGGAAAAACACATCTTTTCCTCCCCTTCATCAACTCTGGGTGGCTTTTGAGCCTAGGTGACCCTTGTGTTTTAATGTGGGCCTTATCCCCTGCTGCTGATTTGATGTGCTCTATTATTGATAGAATCAATCATTCTTAGTCTTATTTCCATCAAAACGATAGGCAGAGGCTCCTACAAATGGCAGCCATAAATGGGGATCTCAGTCTACCTGTGGTTTCCCCACCGTGGTTCTCCTGATGTTCTTGGATGAAAACTCCCAGAAGCCTTCATCACTAACAGTGTTGGTCAGGA
The DNA here is from genome assembly GCA_023846285.1 of Phrynocephalus versicolor. NCBI lineage: Eukaryota > Metazoa > Chordata > Lepidosauria > Squamata > Agamidae > Phrynocephalus > Phrynocephalus versicolor. Next base: position 14,788 of record JAHTLZ010004038.1, read on the forward strand.
TTTCTGGGAAACGTAGTCCAAGAACATCTGGAGACTGAAGATGGGGAACCACTGATCTACACCAAGAGGGGTCTGTGGGACAAGAGAGGAACGATGAGGTGGGGCTTACCTCACTCTCAATGCACCCTGTAGGCATGCGGGTCTTCCGTTGTACCTTTCTCCACTACCAAGGTGGCTGTTGAAGGGAGTAACTTGAACAGCAACTGTGTAGTAGCCTTCTTTAAAGGGCTTACCTCCCATACGGCTCTTCTGCTCCTTCTCAGTGGGGCCATCTGTCCCTGAATCCCAAAACTTAATGGCAGCTGCCAGAACAAAGATGGATAGGGCCTGCTCACTGGGGCAGCAAGCTCATCTAGGAAGCAAATTGTTCCTAACGAGTCTCATTTTGCTCATTAAGAGGTGAAACTCTTCTCCCAGATTTGTGGTCCAGGGCTCCATTGGGTACCTAATCCAATCAGCCTCCAAGCAGTGTCACAGCATTAAAGGCAGCTTCAACACTCTGCAGACAGGAAATGATGGATCTTGGATGTGTTTTTTTTAAAAAGTTGGCATGCTTTTCTAAAAATTTGAAAAAACCCAGACAGCAATGTGTTGGGATGCTGCTAATGTTAACATAAGAACATAAGAAGAGCCCTGCTGGATCAGGCCAAAGGCCCATCTAGTCCAGCTTCCTGTATCTCACAGCGGCCCCACCAGATGCGTCTGGGAGCGCACAAGACTAGATATCTGTCTCCTGATCCTACTCCCTTGCATCTGGCCCTTGAAGTACCCCGGTTTTAAGCCTGGGGATTACACATCTCCATCATGGTTTGTAACCTGCGATTGATTTTCCATTTTCAACTCATGGGATATTTGCAGAAACCGCTGGGATCCAGGGAGCATTCTGTTCTTTATCATTCTAGTCTTGATTTGAGCCCTGGGGCCGAGGTGAAGTTCAAACTCAAGGTTAACCCCCACAACTAGAATGGAATTGGAGCTGACCGTGTTAGCTTATATTGAAGAAGGTGAGAGGACTTGATGCCTTCAAAAGGGGATTGGACAGATTCCTGGAGGAAATGTCCATTACAGGTTACAAGCCATGATGGAGAAGATGTGTCATCACCAGGCTTAAAACCGGGGTACTTCAAGGGCCAGATGCAGGGGAGTGGTATCAGGAGACAAAGATCTAGCCTCGTGCGCTCCCAAATGCATATGGTGGGGCCACTGGGAGATACAGGAAGCTGGACTAGATGGGCCTTTGGCCTGATCCAGCACGGCTCTTCTTATGTTCTCAGGACAGGATTTCGGTTCATTCCCCAATTACCAGGACATCTTCGCTAAGGATCCAGAGACATGCTGTGGGCCAGGCATGGGAGACGCCCCTGCTCCTCACTCTGCCTTCTTGAATGTATCTCATTCAGCCTTCTAGAAGACCAATTAGCTTTTGCTTTTCCACCAATTTTATGCAGACAGCCCTCTTGCAATAGAAGAGGTGTACAAGCCAAAGGCAAGCCCATGCCCTGCGGAATGAGCAAACTAAATTTAGACCCTGGAGGAAATGCAGCTCCTTTTTGTACTTTCAGAGCTGAGAACCAGGGCTGGGGCCCGAGGCTTCATGGAGAAGAAGGGGAAACGTAGGAAGTCCCCCCCTGCTCCTGGTTGCATTTATGGCTTATGTTGAGCCATAAATGCAACCAGGAGCAGGCGACCGTTGGGTTATGGGCTGAAGGAGCACACCCTTAGCATTAAAAGTTGCCTCCCATGAGTGCAATTCTGCTCCCCGCCCCTCTTCCTGTCAGCATAAGGAAGCTGATGTTGCCATGATGACAGTTCCAAATAAGGCCTTCTGTCCGTCTGCCTTCTAGGCAGAGGTTGATTAGCGAGACAAGGCTATCTGAAGAAACAGAACCCATTGTCAAGGTTTAAGAGCCTGCTGGCAGAGGGAATAATTTTGTTTTCGGTCTCCTTTGGCCAAGTGCCTCCAAGACAGGTTGTGAGAGGGGGGCACAGGAAGGAGCTGAGCAACTCCCGGAAGGCTCCAACCTCATCTAGAGACTTTTGGTTTCCTTCTTTGGCGCCTCTTAGTAAGATGAACCCAAACCCATTAAAAAAAAACCCAGCACCCTTCAGTCTTGTTCCACTCAAGGTTTGGTGCTAGAATGACTGCTGGGAGTAGCGCCACCTGGTGGAGGGACATGGGGACACCCCTTGAACCAATATCTGCATCCTATGTGGGGTCAAGGGTCATCTCATCCAGCACTGCAGCTGCGTCCATCATTTGGCACTTTCTACCAGCCAGCTTTCGATTTCGGCAGAGGATAGAAGGGCAGTGTGCACCCTCTTAATTAGAAGACCTATCTCTTGTGATGATGATGGAGTCACGTCCTCTTAAAGTACATTTACAAACTCATCCTGAATCCACCCAAGAGAAAACAGAGCCTCGCTGTCAATCACATATTGCTTTTCCCACTAAAATCTGCACCCCCTCCCTTTCTCCTGCGAGCTGGTATTTTACATTTTTGGGCAGAAATGGAGCTGTGTTGAATAATTTAATGAAAGAAAGGAAGACAGGCAAAGATGCAGGAAAGAGGGAAAATGGTATTGTATATCTGCTGGCAGTACTGCTGACAGAAGCATAGGAGCCTTGGGGGAGGCAGCTATGTGGCAACGCTCACCATAACATGCACTTTTTTTCCACTGGGGAAAATAATCCTCTAGGTCAATGGTGCCCAAACTTTGGCCCTCCAGATGTTTTGGACCACAACTCTCACAGTCCTTTGTCATTGGCAACACAGGCTTGGAATTCTGGGAGTTGTGGTTCAAAACATCTGGAGGGCCGAAGTTTGGATACCCCTGCTCTAGGTCTTCCTAGCCATAAATGTCCTGCCCTAAACGGGAGCCTAGATCCATTGCAATGTCAGGTCTGTTCCCTAGCGGAACCTCAGCTCTCCTCTGTTTGCAGTCACAAGCACCAAATTTCATGGCAACCATCAGATCCCAGTCGCGCATAAGGTTGCGATGCACGCATGACACTCCGTTTTAACTTGCACAACCCTCTCTACAAACAGTGTCTCCCCACCTGAAATTGGGGGGAAGAGGGTAAAGAAGACCCCCATGGTGTCATCTTGAAGGGTCCCTGCAAAATCTGACCCCCTTGTTTTCAAATTTGACCACCACGCATGGGGTGTGTGGTGGAAGAAATCCTTAGTTCTCCCATGATATGCAAAGTGTGTTTGTTAACATTTCACACCTCGGGGTTCTAAGACTAGAGCAGTGGTTCTCAACCTGAGGGTCCCCAGATGTTCCTGGACTGCAACTCCCAGAAATCCTTGCCAGCTCAGCTAGTGATGAAGACTTCTGGGAGTTGCAGTCCAGGAACATCTGGGGACCCCCACAGGTTGAGAACCACTGGACTAGAGGAAAGGCGTATTTGTTTAATCTGAGGTGACAAGATACCTGAACCTCCAGGTAACCTATTCTGGAGGGCTTGGCAAGTTTGCTGCCATTCTATAAAGATTTCTCCAGAGTGACAAGATAGAGTTTAATCAAGTGGCCTTGAACAGCTGCCCGGCAGGCCTAAAGTCCACAGGAGATGTTTTACCCATCCTTTTAGCTCATTGGCAAGAGAAGTGGCCTTTATTTTCCACTTTAAAAGGAGAAGCATTAATGTCCTGTTGGTGTTGAATAATACATGGTGTTGCCCCTGGTGCGGAAAGATGACTTGCGACTTTTCTAAAGTTGGCTTGGGAGCTTTCTAGTGAGCACATTTAGGGTAACTCATCCGCCAGTGACAGCGCCACTCCGGATCAGTACCAGAGGCAGGACAGAGAGAGACCGCTCTTGCACATGCTTCATTTTGGGTGGTTTAAAAAGCAACCCCCCTACTCAGAGGTCTCTTTGCTCAAAGATGGATGGGAGGTTGTTAGAGCAATAACGTACCTTAACTACAAAGATGGGAGCATCACAGACCAAAACGGACCCCTGACGAATTACTTTGCACCAGGAAAAAGGTGGCTACAGCTGCAGGTGAGCACAGAAGATTGACCGAAAGGGAAGGCTGTAGTCCAGTGATGGCGAACCTTTGGCACTCCAGATGTTTTGGACCACAACTCCCAGGGTCCTTTGTCATTGGCAATCTAGGCTTGGAATTCTGGGAGTTGTGGTCCAAAACATCTGGGGTGCCACAGGTTCACCACCAGTGCTCTAGTCTAATGCGTTGCCTCTGGATATTCTTTGACTACATCTCCCAGCAGCCCTAACAGCACAGCCAATTATGAAGGAGGATGGGACCTGGGGCCCGGGTACCTCTCGGGAGCTGTACTTCAATTGCCCCTGCATTGCCCTACGCTATCCATCCTCTCTTCTGCCAGTAAGGGACAGCAGCTGTGTGTGTGTGTGTGTGTGTGT
>JAHTLZ010004039.1:0-19161 GCA_023846285.1 Phrynocephalus versicolor
AATGACAACCAATCACTTTCCAAATATTATAACGGGTAACAGGAATTAACTCCTTTAAAAAAAAAAACGCTCTCCAAGGTTTGAGTCTGGGTGGGCAAAGGTCACACTATTCTGGGCTCCCAGGTCAAACACAGACAGTGTGGTATAGTGGCTACAGTGAAAGACTAGGGCTCAAGACACTTGCGTTCAACTATCACAGTGGTTCTCAACCTGTGGGTCCCCAGATGTTCCTGGACTACAACTCCCAGAAGTCTTCATCGCTAGCTGAGCTAGCCAGGATTTCTGGGAGTTGCAGTCCAGGACCATCTGGGGAACCCACAGGTCGAGAACCACTGCACTATCAGCTTGGCTGTGGACAGAATTCCTTTCTGGTACCATGTTCTATTGAGGTGGTCCTTTGGACCTAAAAAATGGAGAGCAGCAACGGACGGTGGCAGCAGAGATGGTTGCAACCTTAATTCTATGACTTGGGACACTTGTAGACCGGAAGGGAGCATTGTTGTTCATAGCTGTCCACCTGAGCCTGTAGATCTTCCCATACACAGGATGCTCCATGACCTCCTGTTTATTCTGTCATTTCCCGCCGTCTCCCCTCCCAGATTCACCCACAGCACGGATCCATCCTCCGCAAGGCGTGATGCGGGAAGGAGACACCTTGGTTCTGACTTGTGCCGTCAACGGCAACCCACTGTGAGTATTTCCACAGGATAGGGAAAGGCATAAAATTAGATCACAAGGGCGCAACAGCAGTAGGCGATTGCCTATCAAAATGCACACTGCCCTTGAGGATTTCCTCTGGTCTATTCTGGGGTGAGGAGCTAGCAAATTATAAGAGCAATGGGTGTCCTGCCCTTGGAAAAAAAAAGATGTATTAATTAAAAGACCCGATTTGGCACAGGAAAAAGCTGGATTTGTAAACCAGATCAAAGGCTGCAGATTACGCCTTGTGTTTGGCATATTATGAATGGTTTTATCAATGATTGTACTGAATCTGATTATGTTTGTGTGCTAAGAAAAGTGACAAGTCACACACACACACACAAAATCTTCTTGCCCCTAAAGCAGGCATATCCAAACTTTGCCCCTCCAGATGTTTTGGACCACAACTCCCAGAATTCTAAGCCTGTATTTCCAATGGCAAAGGACTGTGGGAGTTATGGTCCAAAACATCTGGAGGCCTGAAGTTTGGACATGCCTGCCCTAAAGGCTGTTAGATGGGAGGACTCCATGTGCATCAGGTGTGTCTTGAAAGCTCAGGGGGAGGAATCAATGATCTTAATCGGAGTCCGAGAACTGTACGCTGGGTGCAGGGTCAGCCCTACCATTGGGCAGGGTGGAGCAAAGGGACAGATGCAGGGGCGGTGCCATTGTGCGTTAGGAAGGCTGAATCTATTGCCTTGCTTGTGAAATGGAAGGATGTTGTCCAATCAACTAGGGTGGCCAGTATAAACGAGTGCACATCTTTTTCTAAGCCACGATAGAGTAAGGGTTCAAGCAGCTGACATTGGAGGCATAAAGGCTTTTGTTTTTGTTGTTCATATCGTTGGTAAGCAAAAAATGATGCTTATCTCACATGCTTACTGAGCTGGTAGATCCCAGTCCAACTTCTGTTGACATCTCTCAATAGTTTTCCTCTGATAGTTTGTGTGTCTATTGGGGCAGGACACACATATCTGTCAGGTTTGTTGACTTTTGAGTGGCGCTTGGAGCCTCCTTGACCACTACCATGAGAAAGGGGTCTGTGTAAACTCTGTGGGAAGCCAAAGCTCTCTCAAACCTTGCTGATTCCTTGAAAAACTGTTGTTCGTCTTCTCCAACTGGTCTCCAACCTGTGCTTATCTCTCATTCTGTGAACGGTTGCTGTCTTGAAGGACCTTTGTCTCGACTTGACAATCCGTTATCTGCTGAAACTCCCTTATCTGCTTAACTCTGCCTCAAGAACCCCCACCTCATTCTCAGTTGTCTGCCTTTCTCTGCCACGCTGCCGTCCATCCTGGCAAATTGTCCTTGGCCCTCTCTGTAGCCTTTTCCCTGAGTGATGGATACAATTCCCGAGTGGAGATATTACTCCGGTGCCCCTTGCTCCGGCTGCTTGCCTCAGTGTCCCATCCATCACTGGGGTTGGCAGTGCTGGAGGCAAATAACCTTGAAGGGAAGGAGGTTGCCATGGCAAAGAGGGTGGGCGAAGATGTGGTGCCCATGACCACCGGGAGATTTGGAGGAGAGGAACCAAAGCTTCATTCCCCACTGTATTCCTGATCCCGTGTCCCGATGTCTTGTCGCCTAGCCCCACAGATATCAAATGGAGCCGAGCCAACGACTCACTGCCGGAGCGAGCCCTGATCGAGGGGGAGGTGTTGACCCTCCCCAGCCTCAGCATGCTGGACAACGGGACCTACTCGTGCCAGGTGGCCAACAAGCACGGCCGTGCGTCAGACCAGTACGTGCTCGTGGTTTATGGTAAGGAGCCGCCCCCACCTGACAAGCTTGTCGGTGTGTGTGTATGTGTGTTGTGTCGTTATAGCTGTGACCAACCCTTCGTGACCCCATGTCCATGGAGTTTTCTTGGCAGGAGTACTGGAGTGGCTTGCCAGTTCCTACTCCAGGCGCCTACAGCACCTGGTATTCCCTGGTGGTCTCCCATCCAAGTACTGACCAGGGCCGACCCTGCTTAGCTTCCAAAATCAGGCAAGGTCGGATGTGCTTAGGGCATCGAGTTCAGCCCAAACGATTCAGATTCTGGCCCCTCTTGAAGACATTGCCTTTCTGCTTTCACCAACAGCAGGAGATGAAGGTTCGTTCGTTCCTGGAATGTACTGCATCCGCCCACGGGGGGAAAGGGTGGGCTGGACGCTCCTCGGTTTCCCTCCAATCCTCTGCTCCCCCTCCAATTAAAAAAAGAAATCCCTGAACACGGAAATCTAGCATGACAGTTTGAAAGCAACCTTGAAATCTTTCTGCTTGACATGATACCTTGCTGGCGTTCAAGGGAGGATTCAGAGTATGTGTGTGTGTGTGTGGGGGGGTAGCTATTAGTGGCACCCAGAACCTTGCCCTTCTTCCCAGGAATGCATTAAAGCAGGGGTCCTCAAACTACAGCCCACGGGCCGGCTCCGGCTCTCCAGGGTCCTGAATCCGGCCATTGCAGAACCCCCCACTTGTCCCCCCCCCCACACACTTCAGCCGAACAGGAATCTGGTGGCTGCCCCCCCCCAGCGGAACCACCCCCTCGCTGCTACCAGGGCACATGGACCACTTTGTCCCCTCCAGAGGCCCTCACGTGCCACAGCAGTGAGGCCAAAAACAACAGGAAGCAAGCATGCAGGTGCCAAACCTCTTGGACCAGAGCCGAGAAGTCATCCCTATGCGCCTGCGTGCCGACTCCTAGAATAACTACTGTGCATGCTGGGAGTTGGGGTGGGGGAGAAATGGCCTCAGCTTTGCGGGGGGGGGGGAGCCTCGAGGCACATTTTTTTCCCCCTTCTCTCTCCCGCCATCTATTCCCCTCTCAAGAATTTCGCCTCGACACTGCTGGCGACGCTAGGGCGCTAAATTGTTTTAAATTGTTTTAAACTGTTTTATATTGTTTAAATTGTGTTAAATTGTCTACTTTCCTGTTTAAATTTGTTAATTGTTGATTGTTCGTTTGCTGCGCTCTGTCGCAATTTTGTAAGCCGCCCAGAGTTCCTAAGGGAAGATGGGCAGGGTATGAATGCAATAATAAAATAAAATAAATAAATAAATTGTTTGTATAGTCTGACCCCCAATGTCTGAGGGACAGTGAACTGGCCCCCTATTTATAAAAAGTTTGAGGACTCCTGCATTAAAGGTTTTCTGGTGGACTCCAGCGAGCTTGTGTTTGCTAAAGAGCCCAATGTGGGAGTTGTGGCCCAAAACATCTGGAGGGCCGATGGTTCGCCACCACTGGCCTAAGCTCCTGTCTCCCCACACGCACCCTGTTCTGCACACCCTCACCTCTTTCCTCGTCTCCTGCAGATCCTGGAGCTATCGTCGAGGCTCAGACTTCGGTGCCTTACGCCATCGTTGGGGGCATCCTGGCGCTCCTGGTCTTCCTTGTCATCTGCGTCCTTATCGTCATGGTGTGGTGCTCCATCCGGCAAAAAGGTGCGGCTTATGAACTAGCAGGACCCGGAGCATGGAGCATGATGTTGTGTTGAGTTGTGGGGTGGGTGGGGGATGAAAGCTGACTAATCATCATGCCGCTCTCATGCAGCGCCCACTGCATTGCCCATTCCTGGCCAGAATCCTGTTGGTTGGTTACACCAGTGTAGACACCACAACTTAAACTGCAGCAGTGGATGGCCAGATGTGGATGAATTGTAGCTTGTATCCTTCACCATGTGTGAACGAGACTCATGCACAGTGAGGGGTGCACAGGCCAAGTTATTAACTAGTGCCACTTTGCTGGTGCTGTGTGTTTTGTTGCAGTTGAGCTGGTGTAACTAACCTGGCCTACTGCGAGTCACATTACAGTATTATCTTTGCTAGGTCACCAGGAAATTTTGGGCAAATGTTTCCCGGTTCCCTCTAATTCCCTCTCACTCCTGATGCTGATGCAGTGCAGTTCCGGGGAACTCAATTAGCCGAGCGCAAAATGAGATCATTGCTGCCTCTCTGAATTCCCCACCACATTTTTTTAAATCTTGGAAGTGGCTGTAAATCCTGTTGGGATAGGTTCTCCTTCCTTCAATTGAGAACCCTTAGAATAATCGAATAATTGATTTGGAAGGTGCCAATAAAGGTTATCTGAATCCAATGCCAGTAGATCTAACGGGGTTGTACATGTTCTTTTTTGAATGCCACCAGCATTGGAATGCTCAACATCATCTGAAGCAATTGCTTGCAGTAGGTTTTCTTCCTCTCCATGGTTTGATCATCAAACCCCTGTTATTTGCAACCAGGATGGCTAATGGGGTGTGATGGCTGGGGCAGATGGGCTTTCCTGTCCAGTCCTCCCAGGCGGTGCCATAAGGTGAAGGAACAATGGTTGAGAGAATGTCACGGACTGGCTTGAACCTCTTGTTAAAAGGCAGCAGAGTGAGAGATGGGCAAGAACCTGGTTTTGGAGGTTCGTCCCAGGTCGTAAAGATGGCTGCCCAGGTGCAGTTGTTCCCACCCCCCGCCTCCTCAGCAGATCAGCCACTCACCAGGCCCAGTGTGCTTGCTTCCCCTACCTCCTCCGCTGATCTGTCAGTCACGACCAAGAGCACAGATGTCTCTGCTCCACCCCTTTTGTTTGAGCGGGAGATCAGCTAAGGGGGCGGGGCAGAGAATCCTGAGCTGACGCACTGGAAGATTAGTTGAAGAGGCGGAGGAGGGGAGCACGCCGGGGCCTGGCGAGTGGCTGACGGAGCCAGAGGAGGCAGGACCTCCGAACCGAGATTCGTGCCCATCCCCTGGTGCAGAAAACAAACAAATCATGATGTTGATGGGAGCCTCGTTGCACGAATTGGGTGTGAGTGTTTGCTGACTTCCAGCGGAGTGTTCTTTCCGACCTTCTGCCTCCTATTTATTTATTTATTTATTTATTTATTTATTTATTTATTTATTTATTGCAGGCTCCTACCTAACCCACGAGGCGAGTGGACTAGACGAACACGGCGAAGCCCGTGAGGCTTTTCTCAACGGTGGTGACGGCCATAAACGGAAGGAGGAATTCTTCATCTAAGCCTGGGGGGTGGGTGGGAGGGAGGGTAGGAAAGGGAGGGGACGGGGGTGGGGGTTGCTGGGGACGGAAGGTTGTGGGGCAAAGCGGCTGAGGAGGGGGAGCGATGGATCGGGGAGAGATTTATACAGAGGCCGCCGCTCGTGCTGGGAAGGGGTGGGGTAGGGTTGGTTTAAGAAAAAGGACAAAAATATATTTAAAAAAAATAAAAGAGGGGGGCAGAGAAACACTTTAATAATAATAATAATAATCCATTGGCCACCACTTTTTTCGGTTTTATTTTTGAAACCGAGGACTTTAGCCCCGCCCCTTAGCCATGAAGCTCCACCTCCTGCCATCGGCTTCTCTCTCTCTCTCTCTCTCTCTCTCTCTCTTTCTCTTTTTCTCTGCCCCCGACCTCCCCCCCCAACCCTCAACATGCCCTTTTTTGCCAGAGTTACCCCTAAATAATTCTGGGGAGGGGATGCGACTGCGTGTGTGCGTAGGGCTCTGCTCGTGAGGGGCGGGGGAATGCAATAGCCACACCCCTTTCCCCCTTTGGTGAGGGGTAGAGCCATGGGGGGGTACCCCTGCCAGTGTCTTTTTGTACATAGCTTAGAAGTGGCCCTGTGGCGGGGGAGGGGGGGCAGAAGAAGACGTTCGGATGGGAGGTGGGATGACACACGGGGAAACTGAGGCAGATGAGATGGTCGGGTTGGTGGGGAAAGGAGGGGAAGATGCTGTTCAAAAGAGGAGGGTGAGCTAGCCCCGGAGGGCCACTGTGGCTTGTTAGTTCTTAATTTCCCCTCTGAATATTAGCACTGAGTCTCAAAAGTATTGAAGGTGGGAGATGAAGCTAACTTGTCCCCCTTGGGACCTGAGATGTCCCCGGAGCCCTTGTGGGACGTGGCAAGGTCCCCCCCCCCCGGGGCATGAGTTCAGACCTCTCAGGTCTCATTTCCACCCATTGCAGAAGGGGGAACACAGCGGTGTGTACGTGAGTGTGAGTGTGAGTGTGAGTGTGTGTGGAGTATCTAAGGATGTGACACAGGACATAAAGGTTGGGCGTTCCCCCGAATGTCTTGAGTTCTTGTCAGGGCATCTCTTCCTCTTTGGCCTCACCCTTCCGGACGTTAGGCCAGCCGGAAGGGGGCCTTAACGAAAGCAGGTTGGACTCTTTTTCTTTGGTTCCTTCAAAGCCATGATAGTTTGGGGAAGGGGGTGGGAGGGGTGGGAAGAGAAATGGGGTGTCTCTTGTCTGTCTCTGTCGTCCGTGTTATGTGACGTGCTCGACCGGGTGGGCCTGTTGGTGCAGGACTGTTGCACCCACAGCAGCGTTGAATCCAGCCCGGCACGAGATGAGGTGTCTCCCAAAGCAGTGCGAATCTGAATTCGCCGGCAAAAGGAGACTGACCAGGCGTGGTGTGAAATCTTCCTTCTGCCTTTCGTGCTGGTGGGGATCCCCCTCGGAATACCCCCCCACACACACACACGCCGAAATCCTAGTCAAGGAACCCAGGCCTTGCTTGCAAACCCTTTGGCCCTGTTCCTGTGCTCCTCGGCCTCCCGTCGGAAACCACGGTGGCCACCCAATCCCACGGAGGTCCGACAGCACGGTTCGCCAGGGGGCACGCTTTGTTCAACCTCCAACTGTTTTGGTTCCCAGTTTCAGTGATCATAATGCCTCCCCCTCCCCCACCGGGCCAACCCCCCGATGCGGCTATTCTGCAGCGCGGTTCAAAGGAAGCAGTGTTACAAACGGATCATCTTCTCCAGAGGTGGCCACAGTACCCTGCTTGGGGGTGGGTGGGGGAGGTTTGGCTGTCTTTGAAGGTCGGTGATGATCGGGCAATCTTTGTAGACATGGTTTCACCATTGTCACCCTTGCCGCTGCCGCTGCACCACCAGCTGCTCCCCAAAGACTGGGGGAGGAGCCCCATTGTTTGGTGCTGGGCCCGCCCAACCTCCAAAAGGGGGTCGTCGAAACGGACCTCTGCTTCATCCTCCCACATCCACCCCACACCTGTGGGGCAACCCGTGGGTTCCCTCCAACGTTGCCGACTTTCCGCGTCCTTGCCAGTACGACCTCCCTCGGTCCTTCGTGCCCTCTGTCCTCGAATTCACCCAAACTTTTCCTTTTGTCTTTTGTCGAGGGGGGGGCAAACACTTGGGAACAAACAAACACAAGAACCAACTGGCGTGTGATTCTGTGTCCGTCTCTGGCTCACAGTTTTTATTTTATATTGTTTGTGTCTTGGAAGGGGAGATTTAAAAAAAAATGAATGGGAGAAAATATAATTAATATATAATGGGGGGTCGGGAAGTGTGCAGAGGGCGTGTCCCCCCTGCAGCTTAAGACTGTTTCCCCTGTGCCCGAAAGTTAATATATATGTAAATATCTATGTCTGCCTTTTAACCACCTTTGATACTTCAATAAATCCCCCTGATTAATTCTTTTAACACCAGTGGTGTGGGATCCTTTGTGTGTGAGGGTGTAAAAGGAATTTTCTTTGCTCACTCACGCCAGTTCAAGCAATCAAGAGATGAAACACGCAAACCCAGGAATTTGCTCGAGCTGCCTTCCAGTCTCTTTAGGCTCCCAGCGCAGGCTACAAATAAGACCGGGGAAGGTTGATTACGTGTGAGGGCAACATCGCTTAAGATGGTCATGCCTGGTCCACTGTGCTCTGGAATGGTGCTTCCATCGGGTTTTCTGACATGGAACGGTACTGATGGGATTTGAAGCACTCGTTAGTGATGCAGAACTCGGTCTGTAAAGTAACATAAGGCAAAATCAAGGTTAAGGCCTCTGTAATTACTCTGCAGAGTTGGCTTTGGTGGGATGGGAAAGAAAACAGGCATGACCCAGGAGAAGACAGAGGCCTTCACAGGAGGTACACATGCATCGCTTAGCTTGGAAGTCTACATTAAGAGGATGGAAGGTCCTTCAAAACACTGTCCCTGCTGTCATTGTTGGAGGGTGTGTGTGTGTGTGTTGCGTTGTTACAGTCGTGACTGACTCTTCCTGACCCCATGTCCATGGAGTTTTCTTGGCAGGGATACTGGAGTGGCTTGCCAGTTCCTACTCCAGGCGCCTACAGCACCTGGTATTCCCTGGTGGTCTCCCATCCAAGTACTATCCAGGGCTGACCCCTGCTTAGCTTCCGAAATCAGGCGAGATTGGATATGCTTAGGGCATCTAGGCATCTTGTTGGAGGCACAGCATGGTTGTTCTCATCACACAAATAAGCCACGGAGGCTGAGAGAATGTGTCATATGAAAGACGGCTGAAGCATCTCCCCTTAGAGGTAGGATTTGAACTCTTGTCTTCTGCAGCCTACTCCATCAAAGTGTAGACACGTTGAATTTTCTTTTCTTTCTTTCTTTCCTTCCTTCCTTCCTTCCTACCTTTTTTTTGGATCACACAATGCAGAAGTTGATTCACATCAACCAGTACAGCTCCACCCCCTTTGCTGCTTGGAACACCTCCTTTTTTTCAAGCTGGAACAATTTGATGGACTCCCCACCACCACCACCACCACCACCATGTGGTCAATTGATTCATTCTTGTAAAGAGAGGGACATGTCAGTGAGTGGTGTAGGCAGTTTGGGTGTATATGATTGCAGGAACTGCCACCCCTGCATTCTTCCCCAGATCATTCTCTGGTTTTTAAAATTATATCTATCTGTCTGGCTGTCTACACACAGTATATGAGATTAGCGCTAAAGCACTTTATCACCTTATCACAGGAACTGATGTACTATTTTAGCACTAGATCACCTCCAGATGACAGTTTTTTTTTTAAAAAAAGATTACGAATAGAACAGAAACAACCCAGATGAAATAAGATATTCCTATGGTATGTGGTGTCTCTGAACATGTAAAGAAGATCTGTGGGATGTGGCCACCTGTTCCAGAACAATCGACAACCTTTTGAAAACCTTTGGCAGTGAACCATAAAGGTCTGGAGGAGGCAGGACCAGAGGGAGGGAGGGAGGAAGGAAGGAAGGTTGGTTGGTTGGTTGGATGGATAGATGGATGGATAGATGGATGGATAGATGGATAGATGGATGGAAGGGGGGCTGTGGCTGAAATGTGAATTGAATCCTATTGCATGTGAACACTGAAATCTGGAGTCGATCAACAGTCCATTTGTGATCAGTGCCTGTGAATTCAAACATGATACGGGCTGTGAATCAAATCACAGCAAAACCAAATCAGAGTGATTCAGCTTCCTGGTGTAGTTGCATCCCAAAACTCTTTCCTCCAAACTTTGCCTACGAAAGACTTACTGTCCTCTCAGGTTGTCTTCCATGTTCCATTTCTTCTTGCCCCTAATGTGGACCCTGAACCAGGCTGCTTTTACAGACCTCTAAAATCCGCCTGCAACTTAAATTCGGACCAGATATCATGGGGGTTTGTCCCTCTTCCTGTGTTCCCACCCTTCCGACCTCCAATGCTCCTGCCTGCAGCGAGGGGAGGGAGAAATAAAAGGAGAAAAGCTCACCTCCGCTCACCTCTGTCTGCCGTCCCAGCAGCCCCGAGCAGCCCAGAGGGATTCCTGTCTCTTAAAGGGGTGGCGGGGACAAAAAAAAAAACCAAACAGAAGGTTCCCAGCTCGGCATCCACAATTTTACAGTCCACACCGGAAGATTTTTTACCTCTGGAGACCAGGTACTTGAAAAGTGCACTGGCACGCGCTTAGGTAAACATGGTCGTACTTTATTTTGTTTAAAGTCCGCAGCTGGTGGGAAAACAATTTTAAGCTCTGGATCTGGGAGCCCTTTGCCTCGGATTTTAGGGGTCATGTAAAAGCGCCCCCAATGCACTAAGTAGAGTTTCAGCAGTACGGAGGCATCCCACTGCTTTTGTGTTTCCTCCTACCGCCATTCCATTCCAATCCTTCACTCTCTCATTTTCATTACTCCACTGTGTCCTTCTATGCGTCCCCATCTGTCATTCTGTACAAAACTCTCATGGAAAATATTTCTACCGGGAGCCACCAGGAAAAAATATATATTTTAAGACGATTTCAGGAATGGGGGAGATTTAATGTTCAACAAATAGGCATACATTCTAGGTATCCGGTTCTTATTTACTTGTGCTGTCCCCCGCTCTGGTATATGGCATACATATAAACCTACTCATGGCATACATATGCATGTACTCGGAAACAGAGCTAGCAGCTCTAATGGGGCCCAATAATAATCTTCATAAAAATGTATGAAGAAAAGCAGGCAACGAATCACACAATCTCTGGTGTCTATATACAAATCCCAGGCGTATGGGAAACAAACAAGAAGAACTGGAAATCTTAGTTCAAGAGGGTAAATACGACTTGATGGGGATAATTGAAGTTTGGCGAAATGATTCCTGTGACTGGAATGCCGCAATTGAATGATATATATGGTTCAAAAGGAACGGAAGTAATAGAAATGGAGGTGGAATCTCGCTATATGTCAAATATATATATTCCTGCACAGAAATACAGGAGGATGATATTGGTTGTCCCAGCAGGAGTATCTGCATTAATTTGGGGAAACCAAAGGAATGTGGTTGCTGGCGTGGACTGCTACTGATGGCCCAGTCAAAGAGAAGATGTGGATGAAACCTTTGAAAAACTAATTGCAAGAATTTCAGGTTCTGGGGTAGCTTATAAAGTGGTCACCCTGCAAGCACCGTGAAAACAATGCAGCAAATAACTAGAAGCCAACATGGTTTTGCCAAGAAAATCAGGCCAGGCTGATTTTATCTCAACTTTGCATCTGGAAACTTCCCTGATGGGTGTTGGGAATGCTGTAGACATAATATATCTTTATTTCAGCAACATTTCTGACGAAGTGCCTCACACTATTCCAATAAGCGAGCTAACTAGGGGTGGGCTGAATACAACTGTTGTCAGGTGGATATACAGTTGGTTGCAGAATTGTCCTTAGAGTGCTTATCAATGCCTCCTTTTCAAACTGGGTGGAGGTAATAAGCGAGGTGCCAGGAAGCTCATTCCTGGACTCTGTGATCGTCAGTATTTTTTATTAATGACTTGTCTGGGGAAGTATAGGGAATGCTCATCAGATTGGATGATGACACCAAAAATGGGTGGAGTAGCCAATACAATCATTTGTAATAACTTTCCAATTAGAAATGATTTTGTTAGGAAACCTCTCCTTTGAAAAATAAATAAATAAGCACTTTTCCAATTACAAATGGATTCCTGGGGGGACCCGCTTTGGAGCTGAATAACTCAGCTCCCTGAACTCCAAAGCTCTCTAAATTTGGAGGGATTACAAGGAAGAGCTTGAGAATGCTCCACTGTAATTTCTAAGCTGCTAGATGTCTGGAATCACTATTTTTGAGTACATAGCTTTCCAATTACAAATGATTTTTTTCCAGGGGGACCCATTTTGGAGTTGAATAACATGGCCCCCTGAACTCCAAACCTCTCCAAATTTGGAGGGCTTAAAGGCAATAACAGTGCAAAGAAGCTACTCACTAACTTTGGTGCCTCTAGAACCCAGGGGAGCCATTTTATAGCATAAATTGTTTCATTTCAGGAATTCTTTCAAACATTTGTTAATAATGAAACGATATGAAAAACGAAATGAAATGAACTGCTATATTTTCATTTCGTGCCCATCCCTAGAGAAGACCAAAGGGAGTTATAATTGCAGACAAAAATCAAAGAAAAGCAAAACAAAACAAAAGACACAAAACATGTGGCACCTTAAAGACTAACTTTCATATTTTAATGTAACGTTTTGTGGACACGTCCACTTCTTCAGACATATAGCAGCAGAACTGATGATGGCACTTTCCAAATACTTGAAAAGTAGTCATACAAAGTTGGAAAGGGCTCTATTCTCAATCATCACTGAGTGCAGGACACATAATAATGGGTTCAAGCTACAGGAAGATTCAGATTTAGGCTGAATATTAGGAAAAAACTTCTTAACTGTTAGAGCAGTACAACAGTACATAAGAACCTCAGAAGAGCCCTGCTGGATCAGGCCAAAGGCCCATCTAGTCCAGCTTCCTGTATCTCACAGTGGCCCCATCAAATGCGTCTGGGAGTGCACGAGACTAGATATCTGTCCCCTGATGCCATTCCCCTGCATCTGGTCCTTGAAGTCTAATTGGTTGCCGGTTACAGTGTAATCTTGGGATATGGCAAGTGTTCTAACCCCGGTAGCATTGAAGAGAAAATTGGACAACCGTCTGTCAGACTTGAACTCCTGAGCTGGGCAGAGGGTTGGGCTTAGGTCTGGACTTGATGATCCATGTTGTAAGACCCAAGGTGAACATTTGAAGGTAACTTCTCTTCCCCAGAATTAAGGCTCCCAAATGCTGCAAGAGTTGTGCTTAGCCATCTAGCACCAGGTTGGGTATTTGCCTTTTAAAGCTTCTCTTCAACCTTTCAGGGTATATCAATGAGCCCCCAAGTTAAGAGTCGGTGAATCCAATTCTCCAGGAATCAGGCTGTCCCTAACAAAGTTCTGTACTCATTAACAGCTGAGTTTCTTCCAGACGTACAATCTTGAGCTCTGTCGGGCACCCGGTAGAATCGGCGATTTCTCTTGTCCTTTCCACGTCTGCCATTCCAATCATAGCCCGGGCCTTAACAGAAGAGTTTAAATACTGAACAGCCTGGAAATGGAGGCAGCCAAGTACGGGAATGAGAAATGGCTTACTCATGGAAAAAGAAGGAAGTTGAGGCCGATTTGCGTGATCTGCCAGATGTGCTGCATTCTCGGGCGAGCTGAAGAGGATCGTTAAGGAAGCGTTAAGGAGAGCATGTTTAGGATTCTAATTAAAGTGTAACGGCCGGATCGTAAGCACCCTCATTGATTCTGAAAGTCATAGGAGCTTTGCATACTCCTCGGTTACCCTTGATGATGAAAGTCGGGGTCCAACGTTTCCCCTCTGAGAACTCAACCACCACCTCACCAGATTCATATTTAAATAAAGTTGATTGAGATCATTAAGAACAAGAGAGCAAGAGAAATAGAAGACCCGACAGTGAGAGGCGATGCAACGGAATCAGGATAAACCTGGTTCTTCCACTGCGAGAGTTATAGGCACACATCCAAAGGCTGATGAAGAATACCTTTTGCTTCCCGAACATTAATTTTTAGAGACAATCAGGTCCACCTCCAATGCTTATGATGAGATATGCTCCATCTCCATTATGCCAGAAGCTTCACGATTCTTGGTTTACATAAAGAGATCCCCACGTGCAGGAAGCCTCTTAGTGAGGTCAGCTTGATGTGCTTCTAAGAACATAAGAACATAAGTCTAATCCAGCTTCCTGTATCTCACAGTGGCCCCACCAGATGCGTCTGGGAGCACATGAGACTAGGTATCTGTCTCCTGATACCATTCCTCTGCCTCTGGCCCTTGAAGTACCTTGGTTTTGAGCCTGGAGATGACACATCTCCATCCTGGTTTGTAACCTGTGATGGACTTTTCCTCTAGGAATCGGTCCAATCCCCTTTTGAAGGCATCCAGGCTAGATGCCATCACCACATCTTGTGGCGGGGAGTTCCACAGACTAACAACATGCTGGGTGAAAAAAAATTCTTTTGTCTGTTCTTACTCTCCCAGCCCTCAATTTGAGTGTATGTCCCCTAGTTCTAGTATTTTGTGAGAGGGAGAAGAGCTTCCCTCTATCCACTTGACTCATGCCCTGCATTATTTTGTACGTCTCAATCATATTCCCCCTCAGGTGCCTTTTTTCCAGACTAAAGAGCCCCAAATGTTTTAGCCTTTTCCTTGCACTTTTTAGATATCCGCCATGGCGTTCCAATCCTGAAGCTGTCGGAGAACTGGAAAAACACATCTTTTCCTCCCCTTCATCAACTCTGGGTGGCTTTTGAGCCTAGGTGACCCTTGTGTTTTAATGTGGGCCTTATCCCCTGCTGCTGATTTGATGTGCTCTATTATTGATAGAATCAATCATTCTTAGTCTTATTTCCATCAAAACGATAGGCAGAGGCTCCTACAAATGGCAGCCATAAATGGGGATCTCAGTCTACCTGTGGTTTCCCCACCGTGGTTCTCCTGATGTTCTTGGATGAAAACTCCCAGAAGCCTTCATCACTAACAGTGTTGGTCAGGATTTCTGGGAAACGTAGTCCAAGAACATCTGGAGACTGAAGATGGGGAACCACTGATCTACACCAAGAGGGGTCTGTGGGACAAGAGAGGAACGATGAGGTGGGGCTTACCTCACTCTCAATGCACCCTGTAGGCATGCGGGTCTTCCGTTGTACCTTTCTCCACTACCAAGGTGGCTGTTGAAGGGAGTAACTTGAACAGCAACTGTGTAGTAGCCTTCTTTAAAGGGCTTACCTCCCATACGGCTCTTCTGCTCCTTCTCAGTGGGGCCATCTGTCCCTGAATCCCAAAACTTAATGGCAGCTGCCAGAACAAAGATGGATAGGGCCTGCTCACTGGGGCAGCAAGCTCATCTAGGAAGCAAATTGTTCCTAACGAGTCTCATTTTGCTCATTAAGAGGTGAAACTCTTCTCCCAGATTTGTGGTCCAGGGCTCCATTGGGTACCTAATCCAATCAGCCTCCAAGCAGTGTCACAGCATTAAAGGCAGCTTCAACACTCTGCAGACAGGAAATGATGGATCTTGGATGTGTTTTTTTTAAAAAGTTGGCATGCTTTTCTAAAAATTTGAAAAAACCCAGACAGCAATGTGTTGGGATGCTGCTAATGTTAACATAAGAACATAAGAAGAGCCCTGCTGGATCAGGCCAAAGGCCCATCTAGTCCAGCTTCCTGTATCTCACAGCGGCCCCACCAGATGCGTCTGGGAGCGCACAAGACTAGATATCTGTCTCCTGATCCTACTCCCTTGCATCTGGCCCTTGAAGTACCCCGGTTTTAAGCCTGGGGATTACACATCTCCATCATGGTTTGTAACCTGCGATTGATTTTCCATTTTCAACTCATGGGATATTTGCAGAAACCGCTGGGATCCAGGGAGCATTCTGTTCTTTATCATTCTAGTCTTGATTTGAGCCCTGGGGCCGAGGTGAAGTTCAAACTCAAGGTTAACCCCCACAACTAGAATGGAATTGGAGCTGACCGTGTTAGCTTATATTGAAGAAGGTGAGAGGACTTGATGCCTTCAAAAGGGGATTGGACAGATTCCTGGAGGAAATGTCCATTACAGGTTACAAGCCATGATGGAGAAGATGTGTCATCACCAGGCTTAAAACCGGGGTACTTCAAGGGCCAGATGCAGGGGAGTGGTATCAGGAGACAAAGATCTAGCCTCGTGCGCTCCCAAATGCATATGGTGGGGCCACTGGGAGATACAGGAAGCTGGACTAGATGGGCCTTTGGCCTGATCCAGCACGGCTCTTCTTATGTTCTCAGGACAGGATTTCGGTTCATTCCCCAATTACCAGGACATCTTCGCTAAGGATCCAGAGACATGCTGTGGGCCAGGCATGGGAGACGCCCCTGCTCCTCACTCTGCCTTCTTGAATGTATCTCATTCAGCCTTCTAGAAGACCAATTAGCTTTTGCTTTTCCACCAATTTTATGCAGACAGCCCTCTTGCAATAGAAGAGGTGTACAAGCCAAAGGCAAGCCCATGCCCTGCGGAATGAGCAAACTAAATTTAGACCCTGGAGGAAATGCAGCTCCTTTTTGTACTTTCAGAGCTGAGAACCAGGGCTGGGGCCCGAGGCTTCATGGAGAAGAAGGGGAAACGTAGGAAGTCCCCCCCTGCTCCTGGTTGCATTTATGGCTTATGTTGAGCCATAAATGCAACCAGGAGCAGGCGACCGTTGGGTTATGGGCTGAAGGAGCACACCCTTAGCATTAAAAGTTGCCTCCCATGAGTGCAATTCTGCTCCCCGCCCCTCTTCCTGTCAGCATAAGGAAGCTGATGTTGCCATGATGACAGTTCCAAATAAGGCCTTCTGTCCGTCTGCCTTCTAGGCAGAGGTTGATTAGCGAGACAAGGCTATCTGAAGAAACAGAACCCATTGTCAAGGTTTAAGAGCCTGCTGGCAGAGGGAATAATTTTGTTTTCGGTCTCCTTTGGCCAAGTGCCTCCAAGACAGGTTGTGAGAGGGGGGCACAGGAAGGAGCTGAGCAACTCCCGGAAGGCTCCAACCTCATCTAGAGACTTTTGGTTTCCTTCTTTGGCGCCTCTTAGTAAGATGAACCCAAACCCATTAAAAAAAAACCCAGCACCCTTCAGTCTTGTTCCACTCAAGGTTTGGTGCTAGAATGACTGCTGGGAGTAGCGCCACCTGGTGGAGGGACATGGGGACACCCCTTGAACCAATATCTGCATCCTATGTGGGGTCAAGGGTCATCTCATCCAGCACTGCAGCTGCGTCCATCATTTGGCACTTTCTACCAGCCAGCTTTCGATTTCGGCAGAGGATAGAAGGGCAGTGTGCACCCTCTTAATTAGAAGACCTATCTCTTGTGATGATGATGGAGTCACGTCCTCTTAAAGTACATTTACAAACTCATCCTGAATCCACCCAAGAGAAAACAGAGCCTCGCTGTCAATCACATATTGCTTTTCCCACTAAAATCTGCACCCCCTCCCTTTCTCCTGCGAGCTGGTATTTTACATTTTTGGGCAGAAATGGAGCTGTGTTGAATAATTTAATGAAAGAAAGGAAGACAGGCAAAGATGCAGGAAAGAGGGAAAATGGTATTGTATATCTGCTGGCAGTACTGCTGACAGAAGCATAGGAGCCTTGGGGGAGGCAGCTATGTGGCAACGCTCACCATAACATGCACTTTTTTTCCACTGGGGAAAAAATCCTCTAGGTCAGTGGTGCCCAAACTTTGGCCCTCCAGATGTTTTGGACCACAACTCTCACAGTCCTTTGTCATTGGCAACACAGGCTTGGAATTCTGGGAGTTGTGGTTCAAAACATCTGGAGGGCCGAAGTTTGGATACCCCTGCTCTAGGTCTTCCTAGCCATAAATGTCCTGCCCTAAACGGGAGCCTAGATCCATTGCAATGTCAGGTCTGTTCCCTAGCGGAACCTCAGCTCTCCTCTGTTTGCAGTCACAAGCACCAAATTTCATGGCAACCATCAGATCCCAGTCGCGCATAAGGTTGCGATGCACGCATGACACTCCGTTTTAACTTGCACAACCCTCTCTACAAACAGTGTCTCCCCACCTGAAATTGGGGGGAAGAGGGTAAAGAAGACCCCCATGGTGTCATCTTGAAGGGTCCCTGCAAAATCTGACCCCCTTGTTTTCAAATTTGACCACCACGCATGGGGTGTGTGGTGGAAGAAATCCTTAGTTCTCCCATGATATGCAAAGTGTGTTTGTTAACATTTCACACCTCGGGGTTCTAAGACTAGAGCAGTGGTTCTCAACCTGAGGGTCCCCAGATGTTCCTGGACTGCAACTCCCAGAAATCCTTGCCAGCTCAGCTAGTGATGAAGACTTCTGGGAGTTGCAGTCCAGGAACATCTGGGGACCCCACAGGTTGAGAACCACTGGACTAGAGGAAAGGCGTATTTGTTTAATCTGAGGTGACAAGATACCTGAACCTCCAGTAACCTATTCTGGAGGGCTTGGCAAGTTTGCTGCCATTCTATGAAGATTTCTCCAGAGTGACAAGATAGAGTTTAATCAAGTGGCCTTGAACAGCTGCCCGGCAGGCCTAAAGTCCACAGGAGATGTTTTACCCATCCTTTTAGCTCATTGGCAAGAGAAGTGGCCTTTATTTTCCACTTTAAAAGGAGAAGCATTAATGTCCTGTTGGTGTTGAATAATACATGGTGTTGCCCCTGGTGCGGAAAGATGACTTGCGACTTTTCTAAAGTTGGCTTGGGAGCTTTCTAGTGAGCACATTTAGGGTAAGTCATCCGCCAGTGACAGCGCCACTCCGGATCAGTACCAGAGGCAGGACAGAGAGAGACCGCTCTTGCACATGCTTCATTTTGGGTGGTTTAAAAAGCAACCCCCCTACTCAGAGGTCTCTTTGCTCAAAGATGGATGGGAGGTTGTTAGAGCAATAACGTACCTTAACTACAAAGATGGGAGCATCACAGACCAAAACGGACCCCTGACGAATTACTTTGCACCAGGAAAAAGGTGGCTACAGCTGCAGGTGAGCACAGAAGATTGACCGAAAGGGAAGGCTGTAGTCCAGTGATGGCGAACCTTTGGCACTCCAGATGTTTTGGACCACAACTCCCAGGGTCCTTTGTCATTGGCAATCTAGGCTTGGAATTCTGGGAGTTGTGGTCCAAAACATCTGGGGTGCCACAGGTTCGCCACCAGTGCTCTAGTCTAATGCGTTGCCTCTGGATATTCTTTGACTACATCTCCCAGCAGCCCTAACAGCACAGCCAATTATGAAGGAGGATGGGACCTGGGGCCCGGGTACCTCTCGGGAGCTGTACTTCAATTGCCCCTGCATTGCCCTACGCTATCCATCCTCTCTTCTGCCAGTAAGGGACAGCAGCTGTGTGTGTGTGTGTGTGTGTGT
>JAHTLZ010004040.1:0-12027 GCA_023846285.1 Phrynocephalus versicolor
TGTGTGTGTGTGTGTGTGTGTGTGTGTGTGTTCTGAGAGGAGGAAGCAAACACACATTCAGGGCACTGTGAGCAAAACCTGTCCACAAGATGATCTTTTATTCCTTTTTTTTAAACAGCCAAGGTTTGACAAAATTTCTTTTCCCCCAATAGCTTACAATGAAAGGAACAATAGTAGGAAACACTGTTTACAGCTTATTAAGCAGTTACTTTTTAACCATTGAGGCACAAATGGTGCTATGAATAGAATAACTGCTGCAAACAAGGCCTTTTCTCTCTCCCTGTATGAACAGTGAATGCAGAGAGTCCCAGGAAAGCTTTACAGTCAACGAGTGTGAGTCATTTTACATTTCTCTTGCTGTTTATTCACATCCCTACTTAAAGACGTTACCCTTGCTTACTGCTTTTTGGATTTTACATAGAACACGCCTCAGTGTGCTTCACACACACACACACACACACACACACACACACACACACACATCTACTATCATAAAGCTACACACATAATATTGCACTGCTACACAAAGATATGAGAAAACTTTAAAATCAATCAAAGATTATATGCCCATCCAAATATTGCTTTAGATTTAAAACATCTGAACACTTATGGCAAGTTCACTGCAAGCAGAGCCTGTGCACCACAAGTTACTGATAAATTACCCACAAATTGTTTATTAAATGATAAAGCACCTCAGACAAAGTAGAAGAGAAATGTGAAGAGATGGAATATGACTGCAGAGGCAAGATCAGCAAACTTGGATTGGAAGATGATTACTCAAATGGGATATTTGCCAGGAAGTAGCCAGGCTGAAAGTCAAGTACCCTGTATAATTAAAATAGCTGACGCTGTCAGCTGCACACAAAAGGAAAAGCATTTCTGTCAGCAGAAATATTAAAAGTGTTGAATAGAACAGCATTGCTGCATATGTGGAGCTATCCAAATGTCTATTTGGCATGGAACACTTGGAAGAATAGGCATTAATCTGGCAAGATTGACTTGTTGCAGAATGTGGGGTTCAGGTATTTATGTATTTTGTGTTATTATTATTTAGAGTATTTTTACCCTGCCTTTTTCCTTGGAAAAGGACCCAAGCCGGCTTACAGTAATGAGGGACAATATACAGCCCAGAACAATTGAGACATATTCAAGTTTGAGAACAGTGAATTGAGGGACATCTTGCAGCATTAAAAGACAGCATTAGAGCTACAAGAGAATGTGAGCAGGTAAAGAGAGAGTAAAAGTTCCATGTAATCATGCACATCCAAAAGTTTGTCAGTGCAATCACACAAGGGAGATATAATCACAAAGTTATAAGTAGTTATAAACAAAAAGTCTACGTGATCATGTATGGTAGATTCATATAAAGATACATAATAAGTAGTCCCTCATTCAGGGAAAGCTTTCCTGAAGAGAAAGGTCTTTGCCTGCTTCCGGAAAGACATCAGAGATGGGGCAGTCCTGCCCTCCAGCAGGAGAGAGTTACATAAGAACATGAGAAAAGCCATGCTGAATCAGGGCAAAGGCCCATCTAGTCCAGCTTCCTGTATCTCACAGTGGCCCCACCAAATGCTTCTGGGAGCACACAAGACTAGATATCTGTCTTCTGATACCACTCCCCTGCATCTGGCCCTTGAAGTACCCTGGTTTTAAGTCTGGAGATTACATATCTCCATCATGGCTTGTAAACTGTGATGGGCTTTTCCTCAAGGAATCTGTCCAATCTCCTTTTGAAGGCATCCA
Organism: Phrynocephalus versicolor; assembly: GCA_023846285.1. Taxonomy (NCBI): domain Eukaryota; kingdom Metazoa; phylum Chordata; class Lepidosauria; order Squamata; family Agamidae; genus Phrynocephalus; species Phrynocephalus versicolor. The sequence goes on from JAHTLZ010004040.1 coordinate 1,744, forward strand.
GGCCAGATGCCATCACCACACCCTGTGGCTGGGAGTCCCACAGGCTAACAACGGGCTGGGTGAAAAAATATTTTCTTTTGTCTCTTCTTACTCTCCCAGTGTATGTCCCCTAGTTTTGGTATTTTGTGAGAGGGAGAAGAGCGGCCCTCTATCCACTTTACTCATGCCCTGCATTATTTTGTACGTCTAAATCATATCCCTCCTCAGGCACCTTTTTTCCAGACGAAAGAGCCCCAAATGTTTTCACCTTTCCTCATAAGGGAGGCCCCCCAGCCCAGTGATCATTTATAGCTCTTTTTTGCACCTTTCCCAGATCCACTATGTGTTTTTTGAGATGCGGTGACCAGAATTGTACACAATACTCCAGATGTGGCCTTGCTATCCAGAATCTGGGTACAGCAGCTGAGAAGGCCACAACATACACAAGTAAAAGAACTTTCTGGTTTAAAGTCTTTCTCTGTCCTGATCACCAGCTGCAGGTGCCAATACAGCCATTTAACCTGAATACAGGTGGCTGTGAAGGGGCGATGTCACACTGGTCTAGCCCATGAGGCTGCCAGGACGAGGAGAGGGAGAGGTGACAGGGGTACAATTAGGCAAGTGCACACAAGTGAAGCTGAGAGAAGTTTAAAGTATCATTCCAGTATATTCCTGATGTGGGGGAAACTGGAGAGCTGCTGGGAATTTTGCTTATGGTCGAATTCTGTGTCATCTCCAAGAATGTGTTTTGAGTGTGCATTTTGCAAAGTGAGCCCAGACTGCTATTGGGTGGGTCTATTATGCCCAGATCTTAGCAAAAATACTGTCCTTGCTTTTAACATTGATGACCTTAAATATCTTAGTTGGCTAACAGGACATAGACTTGAACATAAATTATCACTGTTTAAATTACCTATATATGTAACTGTAGTGCTTCCATCTTTATCCTTTCATGGTTTGCTTCTTTGTTTTTTTGTTTTTGTCACTCTCACTGCCAGAACTAGGACTCATCCTCTTATGGTGGCTTATCACAAGGTATAGATAGAAGGTAGCAATTAAAGGTACTGCTGTTATGGTTTATATCATGTTGAATATAGCTATTCACAGAGTGTTTATTTAAATCATTCTTAGTTTGCTTTGCCAGTAAGCATCACACCCTTGAGAAGGGCTTGGAAAGCTCCCTAGCACTGATTTCTAGTACAAATGACAATAATCTGCCAATGGCTTGTTGCCGCTGCTGATCGTTTGCCTATCTTTTTTCCCCTGCCTGTGGGAATCTTGCCTGCAGGTGTATTGGAGAGACTTGTTGTTTTTGTGCTAATAGTTTGTGGGTGCCCCACAGGGCCACTGTCCGCGCTCCACGACAAGACGCCATACCTGGTCTCCTGCCTCTCAGAACCACCCATTCCTACACCCCTTAGAAGTGTGTTAAACACCGGGCAATATCAATGTGCCTGGGTTTTACCTGAATACACTTACTGCATTAGTTGTGTCATGTGCTGGTCATTTGTCGCTTTTTAGTTTGCTTTATATTTCACTTTCATTAACTGTTTTCAGGCAGACACAACAAAGTGTCAAGAATTTGGTAATTTTGGCAGACTTTTCCAATTTTGTTCTAACTTGGCTATGCCTTGCCTTCAAATTGGTTCCAACCGCTGTGACTTTTGCTTGCCTCTGCAATTTTATTTTGCATAGCCTTTACATTGATTCTACACTGCAATTTTATTTTGCCTTGTCTTTGCGTTGATTCTACACTGTATGCAGAATTTATTGAATCGTGTGTGGTGGTATTTGAACTTGTTTGGTGGTATTCTGAGTTTTCTTTTGATGATTGTTTGGTGGTATTTGAATTATGGTGCCAAAATGATGAATTCTTATTTTTACTTTTAGAACTGATCAGATTCTGCCAGTGAGAACTAGATTCAGCCAGAGTTTATATGAACTTAGCATATTTGGCCTTCATGCATAGCCTGCATACTGTAATTAAACTGTAAACCACCCAGAGACTACTTGAAGTGGTATGGGGCAGTATATAAGCAGAACACTTTGCTTTGCCTTACATCCAGCCATGAGTCTTCGAAAGAAGATCAAAACCTACCACTTACATGATGAATGGGATATGGACTACTTCATCATGATGTAAGACTGTTGTTGTGTAATTTGTAATGCCCCAGTATCCTTTTCCAAAAAAGGGTAATCTGGAACATCATTATATGGCTCTGTTTAGCAATACATTTGATGCTGATTTTCCACCCAAAAGTGAAATACCTAAACTGAAGCTTGAAGAACTCAAATCAAAATTATCTACTCAGCCAAGGTCACATTTGGTCAGTGCAACCATAGCATCCTTCAAGGTCAGCAACCTGATCGCAAAGAAATGCAAACCTTTCACTGAATAGGGAATTTATAAAAGATTGTTTTCTTGAAGCAGCTGACAATCATTTTAAAGGATTTAAAAATAAGAAAGAGATCATAGCTGCTATTCAAGTTGTACAATGTGTGGACACAACTGAACAATTGTTGGAAGATGCTTCAAATTGTGTTGTTTTCTCAATCCATCTGGATGAATCTACAGACATAAGAGACATAACCCAGTTACTAGTCTTTATCCAGATGGTTGTTGAAGACTTCAGTGTTAAAAAAAGAACTATTGGTATTATTTCTTTAAAAATGAGAACTACCAGTAAGGAAATATTCAGTTCTTTCCATTCTTTCATGAAAAAGTATAATCTTCCATTGCATAGACTTGTTTTCATCCCTACTGATAGAGCGAGAGCAATGACAGGTGAGATTAATGGTTTCATAGTCCTTTGTAGATGGTATGATGACTTCCCAGATTTCCTTTCTTAACACTGCATTATTCACCAGCAAGTTTTGGCAAGCAAGAGACTCAATACAAAGACTGTCATGGACATCACTTTCACAGGTACGTCTGTTGGGAACACATGAAAGGGCTTTCTTGGCTGCTGCTCCCAGACGCTGGAACTCCCTCCCACTAGAGGCCAGGACTAGCCCATCTCTGCTGTCTTTCCGGAAGCAGGTAAATTGCCACTTAATGCTATAAGATGCCCCTCAATTCCCTGTTCGTAACCTTGAATATGTCTTATATGTCCTGGGCTGTATACTGTCCCTCACTACTGTAAGCCACCTTTGGGTCCTTTCCCAAGGAGAACGTCTGGGCAAAATACTCAAAAATAAATAAATTTGTAAATTCAGTTTTTGGAAGATCACTTCAAAGATGGCTTTTCAGTCTTACTCTTGATGAAGGGGCAGTGGAAAATCATTTTGTGCACCGATTTAAGGTGGCTAAGTGGACACAAATTTCTGCAAAGATTTTGTGATTTGCTGAATGAATTAAGAAGTTTTTTTGAAGAAGAAGGGAGATGACAAAGCAGAATTGGAAGATAAGGAATGGTTTGTTTTTGTTTTTTTTGCTGACTTTAAAGGTGAACTAAGTGATATGAACCTTGAACAACAAGGTAAAAACAATTGCATTTGCAAGATGATGAGTACAGTTTCATCCTACAAGTACAAATTTGATCTAATGATGACTGACCTTGCAAACAACACTTGCAAACAACACTTTTGATCATTTTCTTAATATGCAGGACAATCTGGGACAGTATCCAAATTTCATTTTTTGGAATGACAAGTATGTGACAGAAATCCAGAAATTCAAAATTAGATTCTATGACTTCCAAAAAAATTGGAACAGTTGTGGAGTACTTGTCATGCCCATTCAAAGTAAATGTGGACATTAAAGAAACTGCAGCTACTGTCAGTAAAAATTACTCATTGAACAAGCCATCTCTTGAAAATGAAATATTAACCCATAAAAATGACATTTTTCTCAAGATCCGTGCCAAGTAAGAATCATTTTGGAAGCAAGTGCCTAGAGACAAATTCCCCAACTTGAGAAGATGCAGTAAAGCTGCACACTCCTGTTTCGGTTCAACTTATTTGTGTGAATCTGTGATTTCCCATCTGAAAATGACAAAGAGTACACAATGTTCCAAAATGACAGATGAACATCTCCAGGATTCCCTGAGACTGGCCCTCCCGCAATATTCACCCAACTTCAAAAAGCTGGAGGATGAAATGCAGGCTCAGGCATCTCATGAATGAGCAAGAGTGAAATATTAAAGATTGTGCAAGATCATCCTGGATCTATACTTGACCTAAGTTTTACACAAATTACTCAATAAAGGTTAAAGAAAGTATTTAAGACAGTTAAAACAAGTTAGTACTCAATTAAACTTTAAGAAAAATGTACTTTTCATTCCCCCTTGCAGTTCTTATTGGACCTTCATCTCTTTCTTTTGCTTTTGCTTAATTTGCTTAACAGCTGATCACATCCAAGTAAATGACAGAAGGTCCATTAAAAATGGGGGGGGGGCGCAAATCCTCCAACTTTACGGGTTAAAATTTAATTTGAAACAAATCTGAAGCTTACTTTTCATGGTGGTAGACCACACTTTTGGCCAGAAAAAGTAGCTCATGACCTGTTCAAATTTCGACATGACTGATATAAGTGAATCACACTTTTGAGCACACCAAGGTTTAATGAAATGTGCAGAGCTTCTTCTTCTGTTGTTCCCACCTCTCCTTTTGCCCCAAAGGAAAAACTCTTTGTTTCATTCCTCCCATAAGACCTGCTGGCTTTCCTCTGAAAGCTCGCAGGGCTGAGCTTTCCTCGGAAAGGCGTACTACACAGTGATTACAGAAGTGACTGTAACTGTGGTCCTCTTGTGCGACATGTCTGTGGAGATTCTCAGTCCTCCCGAGATGTCCTCTGGTGCTGATTCTCATGCAGAATGGGAATGATGGCATCAGCAGCAACCACTACTGTTGTCATGCTGTGCTTGTATGCAGATCAAATGTATTGTTTTCGTTATTGCTGTCATTTATATGTCATTCTTCTCTCCAAAGAGACCTAGAATGGCGCACAACACAGAAACAATGCATAAATATGAGAATGTTCTTAAGTGCATTCCAGCCAGAGGTCAAAGTTTTCCTTCACTAGAGAAGAAAACACGTCAGTACGGAAGTTACTCCGTGGTTGATCTGGCAAGGACAAGCAGCCGCCAGGGGCAAAGAGCATAGCACAGCTAGCATTTTTATTACAGGATAATCCTTAACTGCTGAGCATGTGTGATTGTTACAAGATGCACACTTCACTCCTCTGCTGTTTGCAATTTCATTTGGTTTGGATAGGTCTGAGTTGACCATGTATTTGACACACTAATGGCTTTCAGGTTCTAATGATGACTCCCTCTGTGATGAATTACTTCAGTCACCCCATTCCCTTCCCTCAGAGCTGCTGTACGGTAGAGACGAGGTTAAAGTCACAATGAATATTTTTCATGATCCAGTGTAGGTTGATTTATTCCACATCCTTATAGTAATCTACACAACAAAGAGAGCGAAAACAGAACAGAGGTTTTGTGGGGTGGAGTGAAATCAATATTGTCAAAAGATCAAACACACTCAAATTTGAGGGTTCAGATAAATGCATTAAAATATTTTCAGTGGAACATAATTTCTCTCATATGTAGAGTTTTTTTTAACAACAGCTTTACTTCTCTCCCATAGAACCAGGAACAGAATACTGTATATATGCACACAGATGCCTGGAAAAGAAAAGTCATCCTAATGTTTTAAACGTTTCAAAAGGATTGTAAAGAGATCAACGGTACAGTTGTGTTGGCTTGTCTGACCTCATTACAAGAGGGATGCTTATTCAGTGGAGCTAACATTGCTCAGATCTTTTGTGTTTGATGGCTGGTTAAGGTACAGACAAGCCTTCTGTGACAAATCATGTCAAGATTAGATTAATTTTGTGATAAGTGCGAAATACAGGAACAGCAAGGTCAGTAACAAATGCATATTTAGAACACAAAGTAAGCTATAAATTCCTTTCGTTGAAGCTTAAGATACTTGATGTATTTGTTTCCATGGGTGAGCAATTAGGGTCCAGTTTGTATGCAAGAATTCCAGTACAAATCAGGACTGAGTTGCCCTGAAGGCGTTTGGAGATGGTCTGAACCCATTTTGTTCTTAGGTTTTGTGCAGGACATGTATGATTATGGATGATGGTGGTGGTGGTGGTGGTGGTGGTGGTGTGTGTGTGTGTGTGTGTGTATACATGCTATGTAGCATCATCCATTTAGTGAGGGTAGTGGAGCATCAGTGTGCAGACAGCTTTCTATCCAGCTTGCTGGCTTCTTTTTCTTGCCCTTGTTCATTTCAACCCTTCCTTTCTTGCCAAGTGCCAAGCACTTTACTATTTGCCCAGCTCAGTCTTAAGTGTAATGAAGACATGGTCTAGTACATTCTAGAATGTTGCCAACCTGTTAAGTGAAGTAGCTCTCTCCCTCTTTTGCCATGGCAGGATGTAACATGGCTGCTTGGTTGGCCAGGAAGCTCCATGCGAATCCTGCCCAGGAGCACATGGCTGGAGCTTCCAGGAGAATTTTGTCTTTCACAAGAATCATCTATCCCCTTCTGCTTGGGTGCTTCTTTTGCTTACAGCAGGCATGTCCAAACTTTGGCCATCCAGATGTTTTGGACCACAGCTCCCACAGTCCTTTGTCACTGGCAATCTAAGCTTAGAATTCTGGGAGTTGTGGTCCAAAACATCAGGAGGGCTGAATTTTGGACATGCCTGGCTTACAGCATATGTACCATATATTCTGCCCACTTACGCCCACGTACGTGGCATTTCTATCTCCCCAAATACTGGAGCAAACCTTAGGAACCTTTAGAAGTGTGTGACCTGGTGGCGGGGGGGGGAGGGGGAGGAGAGCTCTTGATCCATTCTGCAGTGTAATTGGAAAGGCACGAATACCCTTAGCCCACCCCATGTGGACTCTCTCCCTATGTGGTCCTTCTCAGTCTCCCGTCTCAACTACTTTCCCCCTTGTTGACTGTTGCAAATCAGACTTGACCTGCACGGTGTTAGCTTTTCTTCCTAATTCCTCCTGTGGTAAAAATAATTTGCAAACTGAATCCTTGTCTCAAGGTAATGTCACCACTTTAGCCTAGCACATTGCATAATCTATCACACGATCACCACATCTCCTCAATACCTCTGATGGATCTGGTGTACTTTGTATAGATTATTTATTTATTTATTTATTTATTACTTTAATTTATATACCACCCCATCTGAATGGTATATGAAGAGTGGCAGTGTTGCCAGACAAATGGGATAGAAATTGAATCAATCTATCAGTCATTCTATCAATCAAACTAAATAATGCCAAAGAACTCTTATGTGTATAAAAGACAGTCTGTGTATGAGTTTGAAAGAAAGGTGATGTGAGTTCCACTTCTAATCATGTTCTGTAACAAAGTATTGTCTGTATCAATGTATTGCTATTTATTTTGCCTCTAGGCCACATACTTTGGCTTAAATTCAAATGGGTGATTACAGCTAGAGTGACCCATGGAATAAATGGAATTGATTGACTTCCTAGCTTCCCATTGATTTGCTAAGTCTATTTGGAATTGACCATGGGAGTTTTATTTCCACTGTTGCATGCTGTCTGTGTTTTGTATGATGGGATGGGGAGGGACTTTCCTGATTGTTTGTCCACCCAGCATTAGCCAACTGTTTCTTCTGGCCTTTGAATTCAAAAAGAGTCCCACCTCTTTACTGAGTGCTCTTTATCCCTCTTTAGTTTTTTTTTTTGTGGCAGTTGCTTTCTGTTGATTTGTTCAGTGGATGCTATGAATGTAGTAAAGAAAGCAGCCTACACAGGTCTATAGATTTCAAGTAACTGTAAGTAAAAATGTTTTTTTTTATTCTTTCTTCCAAAAATGTCTCAGAATGAGTTATTGAGACTTTAAGTTCCAGTTAATGAGAAAGAGGTGGACTATTTGTTTTCTCTCTCTGTGTAGTTTTTCTTCTCTGTGCGTCTCTATTCTTCTGCATATGAGAAGGAATTTTATCAGAAATGTAAAACTCTACAACATTAAACACCAGATTTTGATCTTTGTAAAAGTTTTGAGAAAAGTTCCACAAAGTGCCTTGCCCAAACTCTTGCAATGTACAGGATGTGGATGGAAATAGAATGGACAGTTCTGAGTTGACAGATTCTTCTTTTGTGGAAGTCTAATGAAATATATGTCTGACTTAGGAAAAATAAATATGTAATTCAACCCTAACTTTTACTCTGAGAAGTTGCATTGGGCAAAGCTATCATGGAAAAAAAATCAGCTTACAGTCATTGCCATTTTCTTCTATGCTGGAGGCTAAGTGAAGATGAATGTTCAACAAGAAGCCCATAAAGCATTGCCATGAACTCCAGTGAAGAATGACTATACACACTTCTACTACTGGAAAGTAACCATGAGACTAATTGAATAAAGACTAATGCAATATAAATATTAATCTGCCTGCAACAAATCAGCATTGAATTCTTTCCAATATAAACTGTGCACATGCACCACAAATTATCACTCAAAAAGGGCAAATGGTATAAAAAGTCTCACTTGGAATTACAATAGGTTGTTATCTTCAGATCAGCTGTTGCTTAGAAAAGCTAAAAATCTCATACATTTCTGCTGGTGATGCTCCAATTGTACAGTTTACAGCCAGGAGTAAAATGAGAAGGGGGGGGGGGGAAGAGACCTTTCTAATGACTGCCTTGAGCAACTCAGCCCGGGAATGCATTTCCTGATTAGATTGGCAGGGGTTACACCACTGAGCCAAATGGAAACCTAAGCCTTTTAGAATTAGCTGGAATCACAGCCCTGTCCCACATCACATCTCCGATCACACCAAACCCTCTGTTGGCCTTCTTGTTTCACCCACTTGCATTCCGCTGAGGGTAGTTTCCCTTGTGTTCTGAATGGGAACATAACCTGAGAGTCTTCTCTTACAAATGCACAGATCCGTCAGTCCTCTGGGTCAGATTGCATGGGGTGTAATGCAGTAGGTACACCAGACGGCAACATTTTGCCATGCCCCCTGTCAACTTTTCTGTCCCCAGGGGCAGGAACACAGCCTACATGTTTGCATGAATGAATCTTACATTTCCAAAGGCAACTGACTCCACTTCCAGCTTTAATTAACTACACCTGTGCCCCCTTTGCTGGAATTCCAAGCATTGAAATATGTAACCAGTAACCTGAAATATGGACAGAGACAAAAGGCTAAAAGATATGACACTGGAAGATGAGCCCCTCAGGTCGGAAGGCATCCAACATGCTACTGAGGAAGAGCGGAGGACAAGTACAAGTAGCTCCAGAGCTAATGAAGTGGCTGGGTCAAAGCCGAAAGGACGCTCAGCTGCAGACGTGCCTGGAAGAGAAAGGAAAGTCCAATGTTGCAAAGAAATATACTGCATAGGAACCTGGAATGTGAGATCTATGAACCAGGGTAAGCTGGATGTGGTCAAACGTGAGATGGAAAGAATAAACATTGACATCTTGGGCATCAGCGAACTTAAATGGACAGGAATGGGTGAATTCAGTTCAGATGACTATCACATCTACTACTGTGGGCAAGAATCCCATAGAAGAAATGGAGTAGCCCTCATAGTCAACAATAGAGTGAGAAAAGCAGTGCTGGGATACAACCTAAGGCAGTCCTTTCAACATCACAGTAATCCAGGTTTATGCACCAACTACCGGTGCTGAAGAGTCTGAGATAGATCCAATTTTATGAAGACTTACAAGAACTTCTAGAACTGACACCAAAGAAAGATGTTCTTCTCATCATAGAGAATTGGAATGCTAAAGTAGGGAGTCAAGTGGTAAAAGGAATAACTGGGAAGTTTGGCCATGGAGTCCCAAATGAAGCAGGGCAAAGGCTAACTGAGTTTTGTCAAGAGAACAAGCTGGTCATTGCAAACACTCTCTTCCAACAACACAAAGGCAACTCTACACATGGACATCACCAGATGGGCAATACTGGAATCAGATTGATTATGTTCTCTGCAGCCAAAGATGGAGGAGCTCTATACAGTCAGCAAAAACAAGACATGGTGCTGACTGTCGCTCAGATCATCAGCTTCTTATTTCAAAATTCAAACTTAAACTGAAGAAAGTAGGGAAGACCACTGGGCCAGTCAGGTATAATCTAAGTCAAATCCCTTATGAATACACAGTGGAAGTGAAGAATAGATTTAAGGAACCAGATTTGATGGACAGAACACCTGAAGAAGTATGGATGGAGGCTTGTAACATTGTACAGGAGGCTGCAATGAAAACTATTCCAAAGAAAAGAAAATGCAAGAAATCAAAGTGGTTGTCCAACGAGGCCCTACAAATAGCGGAGGAGAGAAGGGACGCAAAATG
>JAHTLZ010004041.1:0-14903 GCA_023846285.1 Phrynocephalus versicolor
GCCTTTTACTATTCATTTTAGACAGATCCTAGGGGGGTGAGCAGTTAGGGCCCATCACATGTTGATGTGCCCTTGCTGACAAAGCCGGTGGTGGGGGATAATGAGAGCCCACCAACATCTGGAAATCCATGGTTGACTACTCCTTCCAGGTTCCAGTGTTGTAGGGGAGAGCCTCAACTGACAATGGAGTTCTCCATCTTCAGATTTGTTGCCCTCTAACCCTTAGGAGATAACAAAATGGCAGGCTGATGGGGCAGGGCTAGGGATGTCTCTCTGTCCTCCCTGACACCTGACTAGGATTACTTCTGTGAGGGAGCCATCTTTTGAAAGTCAGGGACTCCTTCAAGAAAAGGGTGTTGCACAGTTACTAAATCTTGAATTTCTGTCACCAGAATCAGCCCATGTGAAAGAAAAAGGACACTCATTCAAAGATGAGGATGTACATATACTAGACAGAGAAGATAAGTGGTTTGAGAGAGGGGTCTGGGAAGCCCTATCATGTGTGTATAGAAAATCCCTCTATCAACAGAGGTGGGGACTCAGACACAATCTGTCTGTTACTTATCAAGCAGCTCTTTCATCAATCCCCAGACAGATCAGAAGCACTTCACACCTCCACCAGCAAGGCCACAGCTAACAACCCATACTTGGTGGGACTTTCACGCACCCTAGGCTGTTATCCACCTATGAGCCTATTCAGGCCATTGTCCAACTTATGAGCCTATTCAGTCCAGGGTGATGTGAAATCAAGGTGAACTATAAAATGGAGGACTCGCCACTAACCTTCCTCAGACTGACGAAGCCTCTTGGATGAGCAGCGAAATGTTTTGATCTCTCAAGAAAAGAAGTCCAGTTGCCATGACTCAGTTTCCAAATCTCACAAATTTATTCTTTTGATTGTAGTTGATGGGCCACATTAAAAGACAGACAGAGAGAGAGAGAGAAAGAGAGAGAGAGAGAGAGAGGAAAGGCTACTATGTGAAACAAGTTGTGTATGTTTCTCATGTCATCTCCTTACTAGCCTAATTTTGCAGAATTTCAAATTGATTCTCCCACAGCTTGATTCCCATGGAATGGGCAGAGTGACTTCTGTTGCAAACAATGTTTTTCTTTTCCCCTTCCAGCTACAGCGTTGCAGGTATCTGTGGGGAGGTAGCAGCTGACAGCCCGGCAGCTATGATTATTGAAGGGAATGATATCACCGTCATGACGCCACAGATTCTTGTCAATTGTCTTAATGACAAAACAGTCTCCTCCCTGTCCTTGTTTACCCTGATGATTTTTGATGAGTGCCACAACACGACTGGGAATCATCCTTACAACGTGCTCATGTCCAAATACCTGGACATGAAGTTTGACCAACCTGAAACTCCATTGCCTCAGGTAAGACCTGTTGATGTTGTGGTTAGGCTAGGACAGTGGTGGCAAACCTTTGGCAGTCCAGAGGTTTTGGACCACAACTCCCAGAATTCCAAGCCTAGATTGCCAATGGCAAAGGACTGTGGGAGTTGTGGTCCCAAACACCTGGAGTGCCGAAGGTTCACCACCACTGGGCTAGGATCATATGTATCCCACTGGGATTTGTGTGTGTGTGTGTGTGTGTGTGTGTGTGTGTTGTAAAAAAAACCCCACATGTATGAACTGAGCATTTCTCTTGAATGTATAAAAGGGGTTATACGCTTCCTGAGGCAAAACCAGCATGTGTGCATGATGTCTGATGTTTGAGGTATCCAGCAGTGCAAAACAACTGGTGGCGGGGAGATCCTGTGATGCTCCAGAGGTCATGAGCCACAGCCAATTGAGCAACTAATGAGGGATGATGAGAGTTGTCGTTTCAACAACATCCGAAGGGCCACATATTTGTCTAAAGCATTCACTGAGTTCAAGATGGCAAAAATTAAGTTAAAAGTCTCATATGTTCAAAATATGTCACAAATTTATATCACAATATAGTAAAGATTGTACAGTTGTTTGTATGTTTGTATGTGCTGTTACAGTCATGACCGACTCTTTGTGACCCCAGGTCCATGGAGTTTTCTTGGCAGGAATACTGGAGTGGTTTGCCAGTTCCTACTCCAGGCGCCTACAGCACCTGGTATTTCCTGGTGATCTCCCATCCAAGTACTAACCAGGGCTGACCCTGCTTAGCTTCCGAAATCAGGCAAGATTGGATGTGCTCAGTACACAGCGCCAAATGTGCTTGTGTGTGTGTGTGTGTGGTTTTTGTTTGTTTGTTCACTGTTCTTGGATCTTTTCACCCATTTCACTCTGGAGACAAGAAACATGTTTATATTATCCTGAGCAGTTGCCCACATCCACTTACCTGTGTGAAGTTTATGAGCATCGGGTGTTTCTAAGGTTAAAAGAAAGGGAATCAGACGGTGCCAAAACACTTCATATTTTGCCTCAGGAAAAAAGTTAAGGCCTCATGTCAGTTTTACAGGTCATACATGCTCATAGACTTCTTCTTTTTAAGAAACAGCAACAGATAATGTACCGTGTTTTAGAAGGCATAGAAATGAGATGAGAAAACGGGTATCAATTGGAAACAACACACACATTCTGTTTTGCTTCATGAACTGCAGTGCCTTGCATACATTTTGGAATTGTTTTCCCAGGTACATATACCGTATTTTTCAGTGAGACTATATTTTTGACTAGCATTGTTAGACTAAAAATTGAGGGTCATCTTATACATGGAAGTAAGTTGAGGAGAGAATCATGTGGTTGCAAAACTGCCCGTACCTTGTCTCTGCTAATAGCTGTCTTATACATAGGGGCGTCTAATAGATGGGAAAATATGTTATATGTTTTAGTCCTATCTACTACTATAAGGTTTCACTTCTCACTAGGAATTTAGGCTTTCTGAAAGTAGGATTGGGTGCACTTGGTGGGTGCTAGAGTGTGGATCATGTATTAATGTGTGTCATGAAGGAGGTTTCTAAGACTTGTCCTTGATCGACCTTGTAGTTGTTCGTTTTGGTTGTATTTGTTTGTCAACAAGGTCCTTTCACCCGTTTCCCCCCAAAAACATCCATTCACAGTATACCCTCTTCTTACTTGTTTGCATTTGTATACTTTTTAGGCATGGGACGGGAAGGGACTGGCTTACAAGGAATTATGAAAGGCACTCATGTTGTACCTGCAACAACTGGAAAGCTTATTCAACCTTTCTTAGACATTTGGGGCTTTAGCAGGATTCCACTGCTCATATTTAAAAAGCAGATTTAAAACAGCACATGGCAGGGATACTTGGATTTGAATCCCCACATTGAGCAGAAGATGGGACTCCGTGACCTTACTGGCGTCTTCCAGCTCCACGTTTGTTTGGGTTAGGGATAGGAAGTAAATCAAGGATAGTTAATAACAAGGACACTAAGCCGTAAGGACCAGATACAGTGGTACCTTGTATAAAGGAATTAATTAGTTCCAAATGAAATTCTGTTAAGTAAATTTTCCTTTATACAAATTTTCCCATAGGAATGCATTGAAAACGGAGTAATCCCTAATCGCGACCATTTTTATGTTGTATGGATTCGCCCCATAGGCCATTCGGTTAAGCAAATTTCCCCTATCTCCGGAATTTTTATGTTGTACAGATTTTATGTTATACAAACCGTTTGTTATACAAGTGGTACCTTGTATAAAGGAATTAATTCGTTTCAAATGAAATTATGTTAAGCAAATTTTCCTTTATAAAAATTCCCATAGGAATGCATTGAAAATGGAGTAATCCCATTTTTATGTTGTACGGATTTTCCCCATAGGCAATTATGTTAAGCAAATTTCCCCTATCTCCAGAATTTTTTTATGTTGTACAGATTTTATGTTATACAAGCCATTTGTTATACAAGGGTCCACTGTACAAGGGTCCACTGTACTTGGGCTCAAGAAGGGGTACATTTTTTTTTCTGTACTCCTCTAGAATCATCATGAGATATCCCATAACTGTCATCGTTACAGCTGTTACTATTGTTACTACTACTAAGAGGTCCTTGACTGTGTGTATGAGTGAGTAAGTGTGTGTTGGAAAGAGAGAGAGAGAGAGAGAGAAATTATCATGTATTCCCATGCCTGACAGTGGTCCCAGTTTTAGCAGAAATCTATCAGGAAACATAATTGTTGAAGGTACATTTGTCTTTTAGGTGGTAGGCTGTTTTTCTTCCTTAACCTTCTTTGCACATTGTATGTCGGTACATCTTTGAATGTCCTCAGCCAAGGACTTCTCTTAATTTACGTGTTGTGCTTAGTTTTAGTTCATGCACCATACAAATGCGTAATTTCAGGGTGTGTTCAGATTGTAGGGCTGACGGCTTCTCTTGGAGTGGGCAGTGCAAAGAACCAAGAAGAGACCATTGAGCACATTTGTACAATTTCTGCTTCGCTCAACGCTCAAGTCATATCAACTGTCAGAGAGCACCTAGAGGAGCTGAAGGAAATTGTGAACATGCCTCAAAAATGTATGTATATGTTACTTTGGCTGTGTTTTCAAGGGAGGAATTTTTTGGTCGTGTCACTGCTAGAACAGAAGCAACTGTCCCTCGCTGCATGTGTATAATTCACATCTGCGCCCACTTCAGAGAGGCACAGAGATCTGTGAGATCAACCCATGGCAGACGTTTGTGTATCTCACTGGTTCTTTGGTGCTGCTAATTCATCGGCTCTGGTGGGACTCTGTGAACTGCCATAGCTGCCAGTCACCTCTTTACTGGTTTTCGAAGGTTGACCTTTCATTGAACGTATGGTAGACTGCCTGTCACAACCAAGGTCCTTTGCAGATGGCACTGCTCTCTCCATAGTTTCAGCTAACTGTATCACGCTGTTCTGTTGACCATCTGCTGTGGGTGGGCCTGCTTGCTGAGAGTAGGAGAAACTTTGGGATGTCAAAGGACTGTCTAGGTCACCCTCCTCCTCTCAAGTACGGCCACCTAGTGGGGCATGCAGGAGGTCCACAAACAGAAAAGGAGCAAAACCTTCTCCTTCCCTCTGCCGCCCCGGAAGCAACTGAAGGCTGTAGTTCTTTGGCCTTAGGTTGCAACAACACAAGTGGTACCCAAATGACAGCTTCATAAAATGAGCCGTTGTGGCTTCCTCTATATCACAGTGGCCCCACTGGATGTGTCTGGGAGCGCACAAGATGAGATATCTGTCTCCTGATACCACTCCCCTGCATCTGGCCCTTGAAGTACCCCGGTTTTAAGCTTGGAGATTACACATCTCCATTATGGCTTGTAACCTATGATTCCTCCAGGAATCTATCCAATCCCCCTTTGAAGGCATCCAGGCCAGATGCCATCACCACATCTTGTGGCAGGGAGTTCCACAGAATAACAACATGCTGGGTGAAATAATATTTTCTTTTGTCTGTTCTCCCTCTCCCAGCCCTCAATTTGAGTGGATGTCCTCTAGTTCTAGTATTTTGTGAGAGGGAGAAGAGTGCCCCTCTATCCACTTTACTCATGCCCTACGTTATTTTGTACGTCTCAATCAACTTTCAGCAAGTTGCTTACTGATTAGAGGAAACTCTCAGCTCTCCCTGTAAGCTTGGATGTTTGAGGAGTGAAGCAGTCATATTAGTACGAAGAAAGCTGCTCCAACTCTTCAAAGCAAACATGGATGGACTCTTCGCGGGGTGAGAATTTCCAAAAGGGTCTCTGTTGGATTCAGCGCTCAGGGCCGAGTGGTCTGATCCCTGTTTTCAGATCGACACCTTGTGCTGGGAGAGGAGGATCCGTGACAGTGGCTGATGATCATGTTCTCGTTGACAACATACTGCTCACAAGATTCTCACCCTTCATTTTTTTTTCATAACACAGCGACCAAACTTGTAAAGAAACGGCCGCACAATCAATTTGTGAGTATTATTTTGCAGCTGATGTCTGAAACAGAAGCACTGGCAAGAAAACTTTATCCAATAGGTAAGATTTTTGGAGCTGGATTGGGGGACTTGTTTTTCATTTTACCTCTCTAGAGAGTCTTTTTGAAGGGAACTGTTATTCTTGTAGGCCCTTGAATAAGCAAAACTATTCACATTTTAGCCCTTTGCTCTTTGTCTTTCTGCTGCTTGCTTTTCTGTCAAATCCTTGCTTGGTGTGAACTGTATATCTGCCAGGATCAAATGGAGGCAAGTGTGCATGTGTTATGAGCTCTCCTGCTTTGGGTTGGAAAGGCACTAGAAACGGCAAAGATGTGCAATTCTAGAAACTTGAAATGAAAAGCATTTTAAACGGGGTTGATAAAAAAAACTTTATTGCATAATTGTCAGATCATTGCAAAATAATATACTACATTACAAATGAGCGAATGTACTATCGTGCCATAATTATCAATATTTATACAATAAGTAAACAATACTAATATTAATACTTTCTCCAGACAAGGTCAGCCTGGATAAATGTCTGTATCTGAATTAGTCCTAGAGGGGGGCTAGTTTTCCAGAAGTAGCACAGGCTGTGTGTGTGGAACAGCCAGCGATGACCCTGCCTGGGCATGACATCATCTTGTGCTAGGCTGCAGGTGTGTGTGTGTGTGTGTGTGTGTGTGTACACCAGCAATACTTGTGCCCGGACACACAAAGAAGGTGGTACATCTGCAGGTGAAATTCATTTCCTTGACTGAACTGTGTAGAGCTATGTGTCTAGTTTCTTGCTGGACCATGAAGTAGATCAGGCATGTCCAAACTTCGGCCCTCCTGATGTTTTGGACCACAACTCCCAGAATTCCAAGCCTGTATTTCCAATGGCAAACGACTGTGGGAGTTGTAGTCCAAAACATCTGGAGGGCCGAAGTTTGGACGTGCCTGAAGTAGATTGCCCTGTGCTGTGTAGCCCATTTCTGCTCTTGTACAGTTTAGTAGTTAACGTTAAACTAATTTTGTCTTTCTCCCCCTCAGACTCTTTGTCCCTAATTGGCACCCATAGTTACGGAAGCCAGAAATATGAACAGTGGATAGTTGACGTACAGAAGAAATGCCGGGTGTTAGAACTGCCAAACAAGGAGGAAGAAGGCCGGATTTGCAGGGCCCTCTTTGTTTACACAGAACACCTCCGCGTGAGTTGCTTCTTGGTCGGCGGATGGCACTTTGGCTTCTAGGGGCAGAAGCCTTGCATTTTGACTGCACCTTGTCACTTTTGACCTGACTTGGTCCTTCCATGGTTGAAGGCTACGCTCCATGGTCCAGTTGTAAGACCAGCTGTGGCAGGGAAGGGGTTAGGACAGGCTTGTCCAAAGTCAGGCCCGGGGGCCAAATGTGGCCCGTTTTCAAATTTTGAGCGGCCTGCGGTCTCTTTTCCCCACCAGCTCAGACTGTCACGCATCCTCGGCAGCTGGCCCCTCCCCATATCGGATGGAGGCGTCAGCTTGCAGATTTACAGTATGCCTGCCCTCCCGGCCTCTGTCCATCCCCCCAGCCACCCACCCAGCCTATCTGGCCCCGGCTCTGTTGCTGCAGCGTCCTCCCTGCATCCTTGCATGTCCTAGAGGTTTGCCCAAAGTCCGGCCCGGGGCCCAAATGTGGCTGGATGATTGGCCCCCACACATTTCCATCTCACCAAAACTGGCCCTCCTTGCAAAACGTGTGGACACCCCTGGGTTAGGAGTCTGTGCCTGCCACAGAGTGGTGCCTTGACAAGCTGTTTCTGTGAACTGTTCTTAACTCGTGATCTGACAGTTCTGGCAATGAAGGGTAGATATCTTTTTTTAATGAGTAATGGGAGTCTGGGAAAGGCAGCCTAATCTGTGTGATAATTAAATGTCCCTCAATCATTTTCCAAGAGAAGGATTTCATATAGGTGGGCGGCAGCTATTTTGTGGGGTGTCTTTCATTTCACCTTGTAAAGTGAGGGTATCGCTGTGAAGAGCTTCTGAATATTTCTTCTTTATGTCCAGAAATATAACGATGCCCTCATTATTAATGAAGATGCACGTACCCACGATGCGCTGGAGTATCTGAAGGAATTCTTTGACAGCAACAAAAATGGAGGCTTTGATGAAACTGAACAGCAGCTGGCCTCAGCCTTTGAAGGTACTCCATAGAAAGAATGAAGTGCATTCTGTTCCATGTGTCCTCATGTTACACCAGAAAGAGAGCTCTTGAGAGTTTGATAAGTTGCGTGATAGAAAGGAATTAAGCTGCCCTGGGTTCTTTCAGCATGGTGGTAAATGCATTTCCGTTAAGGCCCATTCAAATCCAGGTGCTGGGCGAACCTAGCTTAGCTAAGAAATATTTAGTTCTTTTCATAAAAACAACCTCGATACAGTATCCAGTTTTTGTGTTGTCCCAAGAAACAACACAGCTTTTTTTCTGCCCCCACAGTACACAAACAGCAGAATTGTGGTAATTAGCAAAATCACCACACACACAAAGCAAAGCAAAAAAAGTGTTCTGCTTATATGCCGCCCCATACCACTTCAAGTAGTCTCTGGGTGGTTTACAGTTTCATTACAGTATGCAGGTTAAACATTGCCCCCCCCCCCAGCAAGCTGGGTACTCATTTTACCAACTTCGGAAGGATGGAAGGCTGAGTGAACCTTGAGCCTGCTACCTGGGACTGAACCCCAGGTCGTGAGCACAGTTTTACCTACAGCACAGGCACTTAACCACTGTGCCACAAATAAGCTGGAGTTTTGCATCCCATGGGTGTTGCTGGATTCCATCTTCCGTCAGTCCTGGCCACCATGGCTAGGGTTAGTGGTTATGGGAACCCTATTGGAGGGCCATGGCTTCATGGAGTAAGGAGTGCATGTGGCCTGGAAAGCTGCCAATTCTTCATTTACTTGCACTAGTTGCATATTGCATTTTTCAGATTCATGGTGGTTTAGACAAAATGTAGTGAAATGTCGAGAATCTTTCTCACCCACAGTGCCTCTCTGTGGCATCCATTAAATGTAAGCTAGAAATCACTAGCAAGCGAGGACAGTTTAACAAAAGCATATTGTACTAAGTCAATGCTCAGATACTATGTTTCACTTCTCATCAGGCTCCCAGGCTAGCTTTACACATGCGCAGTATGTTGCTGTGTAACCTGCATTCCTACCCATGCACAGTGTGAGCTGTTCTTAGAACAAAGAAATATCTGTGTTTGTGTTTTTATGTGACGTGTAAATTTGTAATTGGTTGAGAGATTGCTGCAAAGCCATATGGGATTTGTAGTCATGTGGTTTTCAATAAAGGCTCTGCCTGGGTGCTGGCAGGAGAGAAGAGGAAGAGAGAGAGAGAGAGAAGCACCATTTTGCACCAAGAGAAACACGTGTGGACTCTTTATTTTCCAACCCATTGGGGGGGGGGGTGCTGGTTAAGCTTCCCTGTTGGGTTCCCAATTCTCAAGCTTATTTCTGAAATAGGCTTCCCAAACTTTTCCAAGCCTTTAAAACGTTAAGGCTTTGCAGGATTTAAGTCCTACACTTGGCAAGCAACTTTTCAAGCCTCACAGATTGGGGCTTCCCACGGGAGTTATTCCCACAGTGAAATCCCGTAAAAGTGTGTGTGTTGTGTCATTGCAATCGCGACCGACTCTTTGTGACCCCATGTCCATGGAGTTTAGTTACCCTAATATAATTAAAACAGATAGCAACAAAACAGGCGTTGAACACTTAGGGTTCATGTGAATATGTTCTAACATAAATATTTCTTTCAAAGTGTCATATAAACTGCTTACATTGATCAGACAAGGGCATGGGATATTTTCTGATAATTCTCAACGGTAAGCTTTTTATGTTGTCTCCCCAGAGAAATACCTGGAGTTGTATGCAGCTTGTCAAGACCAAACTAATAAAAACCCCAAATTGGAAGAACTTACTTTTATCCTGGAAGAACAATATCACTTCAATCCCAAAACCCGCACTATACTCTTTGTTAAGACGAGAGCCCTAATAGCGGTAAGAGAATCTCTCCTCGAAGCCTCTTTGGGGCAATTTCTTTTTCCATATTAAAGTCCTTGCTATGATTTCTGCTGCTTGATCCGGGTCAAAATGGAAATAAATAACACTGGCCTAGGCAATCACATTTGCACGAGGGATGGACATAGAGTTGTCCCCCTTCCTGTCACAGTTCATATACAGTCAACCCCGCCATTTCGCGGTTCAGGTTCTACAGTCCCACTACATTGCGGGATCGCGGGATCTGCACTGCGGGGGGGGGGAGGGGGCCATCTGGTCGCTCCGTGCGCTCCCCCCACACCTCTGAGAAGCCTGGGGGGGTGGGGCAGCGGGGGGCCATAGCGTCGCTTTCCATTGCCCTCCTGGGCACCGCCATGCACGAGGGCTGTGGGGAAGGCTGGCGTCCCTCTCCGCGTCTCCCCCCCCCCGGTGCCTCCGGAGGGCCTCGGGAGCTGCGCAGAAGGTCTGCGGGGACGGACGGCGTCCCTCTCCGTCGCCCACCCGGGTGCCTCCAAAAGTTCTTGGAGCTGCGCGGGGGGGGGATCGGATCGCTCCACGCCCCCCTCCTCTGAGGCTTTTGGGAGAGGTGCGGGATTGCCCCCTGCCCCCAGGCCCCCCCGCTTCCGCATATCACAGATTTTCGTGGATCGCGGGTGGGGTGGGTCCCTAACCCCCGCAATCCGTGGGGGGTTACTGTACTGCGATCCCGGTATATCACAGGTCCACAGTATATGAAAAAAGCCCCCCCCCGCCCCGGGGTAAGGAGGAAAGGACTTCCTGGGTCCGTCGGAGACCCCAAAAGTGCTTCCCTGCAAACTGGAAGTAACCTCCAGACCACTAGAAAGCACTTTTGGGGCCTCTGAGGGTCCAGAAAGCCCCTTGCAGGCCCGTTTGGGGCAGCACCAGGCCTGGGGTAAGTACAAGAGCCCCCAGAGAGCCTGCCCAGTCCTGACCTGACCCAGCATTCGCATATTGCGGATTTTCAATTATCACGGGTCAGGTCGGGTCCCTAACCCCCGTGATAGGTGGGGGTTTACTGTAATTTCGTTATGCCGCTTACCGTGGAGAAACAGAGCACTTCGGAGTTGAGTCTGTAGTCCTTAAACAAGGTTGTTCTGCTCTTCAGCTTCTAATGGAAAGCAACAGCCAGTGTTAAAAGAGTCTCTTCTGTCCGCGTCGATGCTCCAAATGAGCCGAACCTCTCTCTCTCTCTCTCTCTCTCTCTCTCTCTCAATCTCTCTCAATCTCTCTCAATCTCTCTCTGTAAACACATAGAAAGGAGAGACTCCTGCTCTTGAGCCTGCTGTTTCTTACCGAAAGCAAAATCAGAGGAGGCAGGGCTAGAGCGGTCTTAATTACATCTGGAGGACCAGACTTGAGTGCAATGTGGATAAGCATGGCTAACTCGAGAGTCGGTTCCCTCCATTTGTGCCAGAGCTATTGGGTTCCTGTGTTGCCCCCCTCTTTCTACAGACACTGGCACCAACTGTTGATCTGCTTTCCATGTGTGTGTCCACATGTGCAGATCTTCGGCTTAAGGAGCAGATTTTTCTGGGTGCATGGGTGGTGGCGGTGGTGATGGGAGAGGATGGGGATAACTCAGGTCTGCTGACGGACGCCGCTTCCTCATCAGAAGGACCTTGCTGGATTCTGCTGGTCACTGACAATGGGACCTACAAGAGGGGAAGAATTCTCTCCGTCTGGCCAGAAGGCTTGGGTTTCCAAGAACAGAGACCTAGAAGCGTTCTGACACTGTGTGTGTTTGGTACCCTTCTTTCTTATGATGAATTGCATTCACACGTTACTCAGTGTAAAGGCTCTTGGAGGGCAAGGCCTAGCCCTGCCTCCCCCCCCCCCACCGTTTGTTGATTTCAGTGCTAGGAATGAAGTGTTGGCTTTATGCTTGCATAGGGGCTCAAGGGAACAGTGGCCTGAAGACATTCCACATCTTACAGAATATGGTACTTTGGGGTGGGGGAGATTCCAACTGGTAACTCAGAGAAAAGGAGCAGAAGGAGATCCTGAGCTCTCCACACTCTGAGACCAACATTAATTTTGTAGGCACTGAAGAAATGGATAGAAGAAAGCCCCCAGCTTCGACATCTGAAGCCTGATGTACTGATGGGGCGAGGGAAAAGAAACCAGAAGACTGGTAAGGGAGCCTTGGATTGTGGAGAGGGCACATTGATCCGAATGTTGCAGGGCAGCAAACTCTATGGCACGTCTATAGGCTGTGCGATCGTTGAACTGGTTCACGCTAGTTTCTGACAAGGAAAGAATTACATCATAGGTAGAATTCTGGATAGTCAGTTACTCGAGCTCACAGAATTTTCGAATCTTGACGGTACAATATGTACAACTCCACTGGAAGCTGCTGAAGGGACAATATTGGGGAACAATATGCTTGTTATTATTATCGTCATCTCATTTTGAATATTATTGCTTCCGTGCTCCTCGGTCCCCTCTTCTCCGAAAGCTTCTGCTTTCACGCTATTCATGGTTACCTGTAACAGCTGGCTTCTGGGAACTAGGGTTTAGTTAAATCTAGGGTTAGCCAGGCTCACTAAATATGTCTGAATATTTGGAAGCTTTAAGGATCAGAAAGTTGCTCTTTGGGGAAGAAAAGGAGCATGCATTCTTAGGAAGTTGGATGATTCCATCATTGTTGTCATCGTTGTTGTTGTTGTTGTTGTTGTTGTTGTCGTCGTCGTCGTCGTCATCATCATCATACAGATCCAGGACAGTGATCAAAGGCCTGATGTAACGGATGCTCTTTTCTTCTCCACGAACGCTCTTTTAGGCATGACCCTCCCAAATCAAAAAGGTGTCTTGGACACCTTCAAATCAGACGGGGAGAGCAAGATGCTCATTGCGACTTCTGTGGCTGACGAAGGGATTGACATTGCTCAGTGCAATCTTGTCCTGCTGTACGAATATACAGGCAACGTCATCAAAATGATACAAGTCAGAGGTAAGTTGGCATTGGCAGAGGTCTTCCATGGGAACATAAAGGAGTTCTATTTTGTTGTAATAGCCAAATTTTGTAGACCCCTAAAGCTGCCCAGAGGTTCATCTGCCAAATGGGTGAGAATCCAATTCGCAGCAGGGTAACACTGTGAGGAAATAAACATTTCAGGGTTCTGTTGGCCTGCATCTCTCACACGGTAGAAACGAGTTTATGGAACATCACCACAGGAGTATTTGCGACGGAGGGCATCAAGTTTGACTTAACAGTTCAGTCGACAGTAGAGAGGGGCATGAAATGAACTTTTAGTTCGTTTCATTATTCATGATTCATTTTGTTAGGTAATGAAACGAATAACGAACCCCAGAGTGATTTAAACGATCCAAACCGAACACATTGGCTCGGTTTGGTTTGTTTCGTTACGTGGCCGATGACAGCGGCCGTTCGTTGTCATCGCCCACAGGGAAAACTGTCTAGAGAGAGCCCCGTTCTTGCCTCCACATGCGGAGGCAGGACCGAGGCTCTCCCTAAAGGGATCTTCCCTGCTGGCGATGACAGCCCGGCTTTCATTGCCCGCGGGGAGGACTCTCTAGAGACAGCCCCGTTCTTGCCTCCGCATGCGGAGCCGAGGCCGGGGCTCACTCTCAAGGGATCTCTGCCGCGGGGGGATGACAGCCCAGCCGGCTGTCATTCGCCCGTGGCAGAGGATGTTCTAGAGAGGGCCCTGGTCTCAACTCCACACACGGAGGCGGGATCGGGGCTCTTTCTGAAGGGATCTCCACCATGGGCAGATGACAGCCAGGCCGGGCTGTTATCCGCCCGCGGGGGAGAACTGTCTAAAGAGTCCCCTCTTCTCACCTCCGCACATGGAGGCGGAAACAGGGGTCTCTTTAAAGGGATCTTCCCTGCGGCGATGACAGCACCCAGCTGCTGGCGCCACCGGTAAGAACCCGAACTGGTTTGAATCAGTACGGATTCGTATGAATTTTTTTTTAAATTGTACGAAACCAAACCAAACCGAACCAAGGGTGGGCCCGAACCAGACGAACCCGAACCATGGGTTTTCTGGTTCGTGCCCATCTCTATTTGACAGGGCAAAAGAAAGAAATAGTGAAGGCCTAACGAACATGCTGTTTACTAAAAACAACATTGTACAATCTTTGTCATGGACTATTTTGTACTAGAGCTCTATTGGGCTCATGGAATTTCTACGGCAGACTGCTTCGGAAAAGGTCTGAGATATCTATCTATCTATCTATCTATCTATATCTATATCTATATATAGATATAGATATAGATATAGATATAGATATAGATATAGATATAGATATAGCTTTTGTTGGATTCTTTGACACTTCTGTTGGGCCAAAGAAGTGAGGGCCTCTGGTGGAGGGGCCCTCAATTCCTCTGTCCTGCCAGGCACATGGCAGCCAAAGTGGGGAAAATGTGGATGTGGAGGGGGACATTTCCTAAATAGATGTGGTTCATTACTGTTGTTCATTACCTATAACATATGTACCAGTGTTGGTGAACCTATGACCATAGGTGGCACTTGGAGCCCTTTCTGTGGGCGCACAACATCGCCCCGTCACAGCCACCTGCATTCAGGTTAAACTGCTGTTAAAGTGCCAAAAATTAACGGGTTTTGAATCACAGTTTGGACACTCTCTAAAAGGTTTGCCAACACTGGCATATAGAGTGTATAGTACACCTACTGCACAATAGTGTATCCAACATAATCCGCAACTTGTTTTAAGTTATGTGACCTTGGCCTGAAGAAAATTGTTGTTGTTTTTTTAAAAAATGGATGGTGGAAGCAGAAATGCATGCCATGAAAGGAGCCTGTAGGGTCTAATGCAGTGGTTCTCAACCGTGTGCAACCTAGTACAGTGGTTCCCCACCCTTTTGCGGTTCACATACTGCGGTTCCGCTATATCGCGGGACCGCAGTATCTGGAAAGGGCTTGAGGGAGGGAGGAAGGTTTGGGGGCTTTTTGAACCTTCCTCCCTTTCCCCAAGCCCTGGGCTCCAGCTGATTGGTGCTGGGGTGGGGAAACAAAAGG
>JAHTLZ010004042.1:0-13245 GCA_023846285.1 Phrynocephalus versicolor
TTTGAGAAATCAGACTTGTAAACAAAGCCCAGCTTTACCTGCTGAAGACCAATCCTGAGACAAAGCAAACTATTGGGGGAGGGTAAGAAATGTTGCTTTAAGAAACAGAAGCTTTCAGCAATTAAGGAATGTCCTCTTTGAATGACCGGTCATCTGTAATGCATAATTCAGCCCTGAGTAACCACAGGATTAAAATAAATACGTAAATAAAAACAAGACTTTTAAAGGCAAAGCACTCAACATTGGACTTTAATAAATAACTCTGTCTTGGTTTTTCACAAATTCATTTTTAAAAGAAAGAGAAGGTTCCTTTCTGAATCTAAATAAATTTATGAAACATGGTAAATATGAGAATTCTTACCCATGACTCGGCTGCAAGTCTGGGGACAGCAGATGAGAAAGGAATATCATTGCTGAAGTCCTGAGGAAACCCCAGTTGAACCAGAAGTGGGGAGGGGAGAAGAATAAGCCCCCGGAAATTGTTTTTAATTTTGTGTAAACCACCCAGAGTTCCCGTTTGGGAAATAGACGCGGTATACAAGTTTGAAAATAAATAAATAAATAAATAAATTGATTTCAGGGCTGGCCAAAGCAAATTTGAAGAACTATAGCAAGGAAACCTTTCACAAGCAATGGAGGCCGAGGCCTCTGATACTGCAAGGTGGTACATCTAGATCCTATAATGACTGAGTTGGAAAAAGCCTACCAGGCCACCGTGTCCATTGACTTAAGGTTTTAGTGTGAACTTTAAAGGCAATATGAAAGGCACTGAATGGGTTTAGGAGATGGATTCCAGCACCTCAGAGAGCTCCTGAAGGAGGTGAGTATAACAGCTTCACTGCCACCCATCTTCACTGTGTATGAAGTTCCATAGGACGGGCTTGCTTGCTTGCTTTGCCAACATCTTTGTCCTGCTTAACATCCTTGGAAATAGGCAAGCTATGATCCCTGCAAGTGTGCTACTAAGGGGCCGCCCCTAGAGATAAATAACCCATTGCCCTTAGATGTTTTAAGGAATCCAAGCCATCTTTCCAATCTTGAGACATTGGCTGCTTTCACGCAACCCCTAAAATCCGCTGCAAAATGCTCGCAGATGCGGAGCATAAAATTGTTTTCCCACCAGCAGTGGACTTTTTAAAAAATAAAGTATGACCACGCCCACTGAAGCACGCCCCAGCGCATTTTACAAGTACCTGGTCTCAAGGAGGTAAAAAAAATTCTGATGCAGATTTTAAAGCTGTGAATGCCTGGCTCTCCTCTGCCTTCTGTTTGTTTTTGTTGCCCCCCCTTTTTTTAACAGACAGGAATCCTTAACGGGCTTCCTGTTCTACTACAACTAGCTGCTGACCACGGCAGGTGGAGGTGAGCCTGCATTTTTTCTTCTTCCCCTCACAGCAGACAGAAGCAATAGAATCAGAGTGTGGGAGGGTGGGAACCCAGGAAGCAGAACAAAAACCACATGATCTCTGGTTGGGGGGGATCCGAATTTAAGTTGCCAGCGGATTTTAGGGGTCATATGAAATCAGCCATTGTCTCTCCTTGCTGACCTAATTAAGGCTCCAATGGGTATTTCCAGTCCCCTTTCCCTCGGCTACAGCACATTCCACTGCTTTCGGTCAGCATTGTGGAGATGGGAAGCTCCTGTCTTGAACCAGCATGGCAGCTTGCTGGTCCAGGCCTGTAGGAGTATGAGCTTAGTCATTCAAATCCTAAGTCCATTACAAGCTCGCTAGGTCTAAGTGGGGATTCCATGCCCCTCTTTGCACATGTTCTCCATATCTCTCGGATCTTCAATTCCATGCCAAAAATTAAAATGTTTGGGAACAAAGCAGAACTGGCAACTCTGGAAACCTCCAGGGCTGGGGATTAGAGATGGGTATGAAATGAAAAAATTTTTCCGTTATTCATTATTCATTTCATTACATAATGAAACAAATAACAAAAATTGTCATCTTCTAATGAAAGATGTTTACACTTGCTCCTGGTTAAAAATCTTCCCAACCATATTGCATTTCTTAGGCCTAGCTATGGATTTTTTTTTTTTTTTGCATTTATGAATTAAAGACAGTTAAGTCCATCATTGAAAAGCGAATTAAAGATATTGATTTCCAGTCTTCTACAGAGAATGCTCAGAAAATTTGTTCACCCATGCATTTTGGTTTAAATCTTGAATTTCATCAAAGTGCTAAATATTTGGAAAAACTGACAATCCCAAAATACCGACAGATTTTTTTCAAGAGTCAGATTTAACTGTCTTCCATCTGCAGTTTTAGAGGGTCGCTACAGTGGCATACCATATGAAAATCCATTATGCCCCTGCAATGATAAAGAAATTGAAACATTGCAGCATGTTCTTTTTTATATGTAGTTATTACAAGGACGATCATATCAGGCTTCTTTACTCTGTAATGAGAGGTCTACCAGGCAGATCCTTGGACTGGTATACAAGATATCTTCCAGAAGACAGAAATAAGTCCATTACAGAACTTGTGGCCAAATTTCTTCTCTCAGCCCAAAAAACACGAAAGAGAATTCTGGTGCTTAACTAATTTCAAGTTCTTTTAATTATTGGAAAGTGTACTTGTTGGAATGTATACTGTATTTTATTGGGCCTTTGGCTGTAAAATAAAATTGATTGATTGATTATTCATTTTGTTACATAACGAAACAAATAACAAAATTGTGATGAAATTGGAATGAAGTGAATAGAACCACGAAAATTAGGTTCGTTACATTTCATTTTCATTAATGGTGATGCGCAATGAAATGAGCTGTTTTTAAATGTTAAAAAGTGTCCTGAATATCTGTAAAAACCCAGCAATAATTATTTATTCTGCCTGATAATACCTACCAGGGGGTTGGGGGTCCTTAAAACATGCATTTATGTCTTTTCTCAGATCACTGTATTTTTTTTTCTTTTAATGGGACTTAGGGGACATCGACGCAAAATGGCTCCCACATGCCTAATATTGATTTCTTGGGTATTAAAACACCCTGGACATCCGTAAAAATGCAGTGATAATTATTTGAAATTATTACCTACCAGGGGCTTGTGGTCCTTAAAACGTTTGTTTTTGTCTTTCTCCCATTGCAATGTATTTTTTCTTTTCCCTTTAAGGATGACACAAAATGGATCCCAGCCTCAAGATGGATGCAAGCCATGTGATGGGATCATGTAAATTCTTGGACAATTTCAACCAATAGCATGCCCAGGTTGCAGACTGGGTAGGTGTGGCAGCCACAGAGGGCATAAAAAGCTTTGGCAGCCCTTGTCCTCCTTGCAGTCTGCGGTGGGAGTTAGGGTGGGATTGCTGTCTCTGCGACTCGTTACTTTAGGCCAGCCAGACAGGTGTGTGTCTATGTGTTCCTGCTGACTGCAGCCTGGCTCTTAGGGGAGAGAAAGAAGAGATTTCTCTTGCAGCCTCCCTGTGTGCGTGCGTACCTCTTGGTGAGTACCCTCCCCTGCCCTGCAGTGCAGTCACTCTGCAGCTGACCTACGCCCTGGGCAACACCCGCCGCTGCCTTTGCAGCCTCCCTGCGTACCTAGTCTATACTGTGTCTCTGCCAGCATCATTTTTTTAGTGTTTTCCCTCTGGTCTGGGGCGTTGGGGGACATCCGAGCATGGAAATGCTTTAAGTCGCACAAAAAGCAGGTAAAAGTGAAAAACAAAAAACAAAAAAACGAAACAATTTTTTTTCAAAAAAATTCACAAAAATTGAAAACGAAATGAAACAGACCCGCAATGAAAAATGAAAAAACAAAACATCATTTTTTTTATTCGTGCCCATCTCTACTGGGCATCCTTCTTTAAAACCAGATGCTGCCCCTTACCTACACCAAGAAACAGAGTAGGAAACTAGAAGTGGGCTTCCAATCATTTCCGATTTCATTGGGAGGCAACTGGTTTCACCTGTAGCATGTCTAGGAAGCTTTTTAAAAAAAGACTAAGTTGTAGGCAAGACATTGTGATGTGGGAGTGGGACAGACTGCCTTGGTCCATTCCCCTGTTTTGCTATGGAAGCTCAGTAGAGGGCAGCAATGGTAAACCTTGAACAACACACAACCTCAAAAGCAAAACAAACAAACAAAAAACCTTTTGGGCCCATTTGGAAGTGACCTGACAGCATATAATAGTAGAGTTCTCAGCCGACCTTACAGGACTTTCAGAACTGGAATAGCATCTGTGATGGGTAAGTGAAAAGCACCCCATAAACAGTAGTGCAGGTGGAAATGGTTCTTATGCAGCTGTAATTTCTGCAAAACAGAAATATGAGTTGCTGGACAAAACCAAAAGTCTGTGCATTGACTGTTTTTACTTTATCCCTAACAGTAGCCAACTAAGTATCATAAATGGGAAAGTGTTTTGCCATAAGCTTGACTTCTTTTCACCAACAATTAGAAGGCACATGTTTTAAATAACTGAGACCACTACCACACAACAGAAAAATGAAGTTGATTTTAAAGTGTGCTTCTTCTCCGCTACAGGCCACATAGTCAGGGGCATAGCTAGGGTTTTCAGCACCCAGGGATAAAATTAGTTTTCACTCTCCCTACCCCCTTCTCTCACACATACACAAACAAACATGCACCCCACACTTGCTTGGGCCCAGCATCCCGGGCAGCTTCTTGGAGCTGAGCAGATGCAAGGCCAGTGGGAACCCCATGCTCCAGGGCCATGGTGCCTCCTTCCTGGCCCGGCTCCCCTCCAGCTGTTCCCAGACTTACTCTTTTCCGATGCCGCCGCTGGAGGCTGACCATGAGGCTGCCTCACCCAGGTGCACCCAGCATGATGGTGGCAGGGAAGCCAAAGAAGAAAGGCATGGCCGGGTCAGTGCTCTAAAATAAATAATAATAAAAAAATAAAAGCCAGCACCTCAAAAGAGCCCCTGCCACAGGGGCCAGGATCCGCCGCCGCCCGGTAAGGACCTGAACCGGTTTGGATCCGTTTGGGTTTGTACGATTTTTTTTATTCGTACGAACCTGAACCCGAACCGAACCGAACCAAGGGTCGGCCCAAAACAGAAGAATCTGAACCATGGGTTTTCAGGTTCGTGCCCACCTCTAAATGAGCCACATTTTATGCACCCCCACTGCTAAAAAGCACATCAAAGTGAGAGCAGTTTTATGAGCCACATATGATGCAGCCCCTTTGCTGAATAAGCGTGCTTTTAGGAGTGTGTGTGTGTGTGTGTGTGTGTGTTGTCCAGAATGGGAGCTGAAAGGGATGGCCAGTGTGGCTGCGGTGAGGAGGCTGTGCAGGCTATGGTGGGGCTGGGCCAATCCTCTGTGCCACCCGCCTACCTGCAGCGAAGAGCTAGGTGCCCCTTCCTCCCTTCCCCAGGCCTACCGGGTGGAGGAGCACTGTCAGCTGGTGGGTGCTGCGCATGCCCTTGATATTTGCCAGGAGAGACCCAGCATGGCCGCATGGGGGGGGGGGGCATTATAGCCAGTGAGGTGAAAGGGTCCCACGGCAAAATCCCCCACTCCCAACCCCACGCACAGCTGACTTCTGGACGCTGGACGCACCCTCCATGTCCACCATGAGCGGGACATGCCTCGCATGAGCAACTGAGTTGCTTTGCTCACTGGAAGGGGGGGATAGAGCTGGAGGGGCCACGGGAGCCTGTTGAGTCATGGCAGGCCGTGGGGTGACCCCCGATTCCCACCCCACCCTGCCTGATACCTCAGAAAGGGAAACCAAAAGATTAAGGTGTGATTCTTCTTATCCCCATTTTGTTTGCTTTGTATCAAGTTCCCCATAAGATGCAGCTTAAAGAAGTACCACCACCCCCGCCATGCCGAGCCAGGAACAAAAAAACACTGTGGGTCACACTTCAGGGTGCATGGTTGAGGCTTTTAATTTTTTGAACTGGCTTCTGGTGGGGGAAAGATTTTTGGATGTGGCTTTTAAAGAAATAAAAAGTGATTTTAAGGTTCTTGTGATAGAGTTCTGAGCCTCTGTGCTGTTTTCCTCATATAGGCTGCTATCTCATGGTGGATTTGAGGCACTTGAAAATATGACTTATTCAGTCACTTATTCAGGTGCTTTACCTGTCCTCTCATTCTTAGTGATAAAAAGCGCCCTTTAATGTCCACAGCATGGAGTCGCTGTTTAAAGGTGCCATTGTAAGCCTTGGAGAAAAGTACACCCCCCAGTGGTGGTTCCAAGAAAAAGCACTCAGATGAATTATTATTATTATTTATTTATTTATTTATTAGTCTTGTATCCCGCCCATCTTCCCACTGGGAACTCTGGGCAGCTCACAACAATAAAACCGGGTAATAAAAACATGGACAGAAAAACAAGACCAGCCATAGTTAACGCAGGGGGGCAAGATGGCGGCAAGACCCATGCATAATAAAGCAAGGGAAAAGAAAAAAAGAAAAAACTAATTAAGAAGGTCACCAAACGCCTCCCTGAAAAGGTGGGTCTTCAGGGCCTTCTTGAAGGTGGGCAGGGACTCTGTCAGGCGCAGCTCACTGGGGAGATGATTCCAAAGCATGGGGCCCACCACAGAGAAGGTGCAGTCTCCCGTACACGATTTCCATGCCTCTCTGGGTGTGGCCACCCTCAGTGAGTGCGCCTGCGCCAGTCTTGTGGGTCTGGACCCGGTTGACTTTTGAGAGATACGCTCCACCAGGTACTCTGGTCCCAGGCCGTGGAGGGCTTTGAAAGTCAAAACCAAGACCTTGAACCTGATCCGGAGGACAACGGTGAGCCAATGCAAGCGAGCCAGGACTGGGGTGATGTGCTCGTATCTACGGGCACCCACCACCAGCCTGGCCGCCACATTTTGCACCCCCTGTAACCTCCGGACCAGGGCCAACGTAGAGGGCATTACAGTAGTCGATCCTTGAGATCACCAGGCCCTGCACAACTGTCCTCAGGGAGGACTCATCGAGGTACTGGCGGATCTGGGCGATCCTGCGGAGGTGGATAAAAGCGGCCCTGGAAGCAGACATCACCTGGGCTTCCAGGGAGAGGGCTGAGTCCAGGACCACACCCAGATTCCTGGCCCTGTCTGTAGGATGGAGGGAAACACCCCCCAGCTTAGGGAGGGGGCCATTGTACCCAGACAAGAGCGCCCCAAAGAACAAAACCTCCGTCTTCTCCGGATTCAGCTTGAGCCGGTTATCTCTGGTCCATTCCAGAACGGCCTCCAGACACAGATCAAGGGAGTGAACTGCCTCCACTGCAGACAATGAAAAGGAGAGATAGAGCTGCGTGTCATCAGCGTACTGATGACAGCGAACTCCAAATCTCCTGATGACCTCCGCCAGCGGCCTCATATAAACATTGAACAGCATGGGTGAGATTGCTGACCCCTGGGGCACCCCACAAGGGAGCGTCCAATGGGCCGACAAATCATCACCCAGCTGAACCCGCTGAGTCTGACAGCCAAGGAAGGAACGGAGCCAGGCCAAGGCCTGACCACCAATTCCTGCCTCCGCAAGCTGGACCAGTAGGTTACCATGGTTGACGGTATCAAAGGCAGCTGACAGATCAAGGAGAACCAGCAGGGAGGAACACCCCCTGTCGGCCTCCCTGAGGAGGTCATCCTGCAGAGCGACCAGGGCAGTCTCGGTTCTGCGAAGAGGTCTGAATCCGGACTGGAAGGGGTCCAGGATATGATTTACCTCCAGATATGAGGATATATTAAAGGGTGTGTGTTCACCAGATATATTAAAGGGTGTGTGTTCACCTCTTTCTGAATTAAAATGTGACTAGCCATTAGGACGTAAAAAGGAGCACCTATAACCATGGAAAAAGGCACCCAAAAGCAAACGTGGGATGGCAGCCACAGTTAACATCTCTTTTCTAGACCTCTCTCATCCATAAGGAACCAGGACTTGTTAACTTTCCAAACTATGCTCTTAATGGTTGGGCCAGTCTGAAAATTTAACTGTGCCTGGCTACTTCTACTACAGCTCATAGGCTGGCTAATGAAGTACAGATGGCAACAGGTACAGTATTATGGGGAAACCTACACTACATGGCACGTTTATTTTAAACATGGTTACAATGAAGGTCTGTCACTGGCGTTCCTGGGCCATCCACTCAGCTGAGTGTTGTTTTCCCAAAGAAGCAAGAACCAGATGGCCCACGAGATCATCTTACAAATGTTTGTTTTTTAAACTGACTTTTATAAAGAAAGTCATTTAAAAAAAATAAGAGCAGTTGACACTGAAACCCCAGGCTGAGCCTGGGCCTTGGAAGCAGACATACCTTTGCAGAAATTAAGAAGACAAGGTCCCTGTATATGCCACTCTCCTGTTCCACCCCCACCCACCCCCATCATTCTTGTACATATATTGTGGAATGGCATGAGGATGGCTTTCTTTAACATCTTTAGAACAAGCCAGACATGTACTGGAAACAGACATATGACTTTGACTTATACCTCAGCAGTTTTGCTTGGAGGAGACCAAAATCCCTCACATTTGGAAAGCATTATATGTCTGCATCCTGAAGACTCCATATAGTCCATCTAGGAAACTTGTAGAAAAGAGAATAGAGTTTTTTATTGTCTGTATGCATATACAAGATATGCACAACGAAATTAGAGTGCTGTTCCCCTACACACTCTGAACAAGGAACCGTACAAAACACATAAAACACAGAAAACACCATGCAAGATATTAAAAGCTCTTAAAACCGCTTACAAAATTTAAAACACTACTTAAAAACTGATTAGGATGTTGCTAAAACTGTCGCATTTAACTTGGATACTGCTCTGGGATAAAAACTGTTCTTTAGTCTATTTGTCCCTGACCTAAGAGTCCTATATCTCCTGCCAGACGGCAACAGTTCAAAAAATAGGTGGCCAGGATGCGAAGGGTCTCTCAGAATTCTAGATGTCTTCCTCAAGCATCTGGAGTTATATGATTCTTCCAAAGGAGGAAGAGGACAGCCCACTATCCTCTCAGCAGTGTTACCCTCTGGAGCGCCCTTCTATCTGCCACTGTGCAACTGGTGAACCAGACACAGAGGCAGTAAGTGATAGTGCTTTCTATAAAGCCCCGGTAGAAGGTTACCAACAGTTTCTTAGACAGTTGTTTCCTCCTGAGAAGTCTCAGAAGATATAGTATCTGTTGGGCCTTCTTAACCTGTGCTTCAGTGTTGGCACTCCAGGTCAAATCCTCCTGTAGAATGACTCCTAAGAACTACTGTCCGTAACCTGCTCTACACAAACTCCATCAATAATCAGGGGCTGAGTGTCTGATTTCCTTTTTCAGTAGTCCACTATAAGCTCTTTGGTCCTATTGATATTTATTATCAGATTGTTAGTTCTGCACCACTGTAGAGGCCAATGCACCTCCTCTCGGTAGGCGGACTCATCTCCACCAGATGTCAGTCCCACTACTGTTGTGTCATTGGCAAACTTGATGATTTTATTTTCAGGATGAGTATGAGTGCAGTCAGAGGTGTAAATACTGAACAGTAGTGGGCTCAGCACACAGCCCTGTGGAGTAGCCATGTTGAGAGTGAGGGCTGACAACATGTGGTCACCTAATCTGACCCTCTTTGAGCGATTTGATAAGAAATCCATGATCCAGGCACAGATGGAATGACAGAAGTATCAGAGGTATCAGGGAGGCCACACAGTCAAGGTTCTCATCAGTGGATCATTGGTCAGTTCCTGGTGGGCCAAGACATAATTCTTGATGGTTGTAATTAGAGATGGGCAGGAACCGCTGGTTCGGCAGTTCATCCTCATTCACTGGATGGCTTAATGGGTTCAGTGCCTCACCTGCTTTGGCCGGCACCCACTCAGAGGTAACACCTGGGGAAGGCGGGTCGCTGCTTCCGAGTGGGTGCCCACCAGAGGGGACAGGGTGTCGAACGGTGAAACACCTGTTTGGCTGTCCACTGAACCAACAGTTCCTACCCATCTCCAGTTCTGATATTTGCAGATAATGTTGGGTGTGGAAGTAACTTGACTTAATCCAGAACAGTTTTTCCCTTTAAACCAGAATTAGAGTACTCCTGGGCCACCGTTCAGATACAAGATGACTTTAAACAGAGGACTGTCCTGTCCCAGAAGGAGAGTCCTGTATTTCAAGTTGTCTTCTGTTTGAAAGGCCGTCATTTTATGGACCTTCAAGAACAGGACACTGTACAAGAAGGAACTGTGGTCAGCCTGATCCCAAGCCTCCAGCAGCTACAATGAAAGACTATATTGAGGGATTAATTTTTGTAAGCGCTGAGAAACCGCTAGTGATGCTTGCCCCACCCCTCCATTGGTTACCCTTCAGACCTCCCTGTGTTATCAAGGAAGGCATGAAAAAGATCTCTACTCCTCTCCAGCCGAACACACTTACTGAACTCTACACAACTGGAAACCCTGGAAAGAGAAGGCTTTCAACTGCTCTGTCCCTCTTCCTACACTGGTGGAGAAACTCTGATAGGCAGGCCCACCACTAGGGTCTTTGTCACCAAGGGCCAAACATGGTGTTGTCCCCTGGACACATGCTCTTCTCTCTCTACCCCACCCCACCCACCTCATTTTGTCCCCCTCCCCGCCCAGTTTTGGCCCTAGGATAGTCACGATATTTTAGTAAAGGCGATCTCTGGGAACACTACTTACACAGTTCAAAATACTCTGTGAGTGTCCTTCACAGTGACCTACCCACCAATTCTTCATAAGTTCTTCAAAAGTCCTTCTAGAATCTAGATAGTCCCTTGGAATTTAGCCAAGAGAACATTGAGGAAGAAAACCTGTCCTAGGCTGAAACCCCAAGTATGAAACTCCAGTTGGATCTTTTTAACCGGTGGCATTTACCTCAGGGGCATTTATTGTTAGTTCACATAGTTTGGGAAGTTTTTTTTTTTAAGAACCAACACCACCACACTTTTTTGCAGTAGGTCATCACAGAATCAAAAAGTGACTTGCTATCATTACTTCTTACATTGAAAGTGTAACTTGTTACATTACAGTACACTATTTCTTCATTTTTCATTCCTTTCTATTACAGTAGTACTCTGGTTTAAGAACACCTCAGTTAATGAAATTTTTGGTTCACGAAGGGAAATCCATTAAAAATAATGCCTCCATTTATGAATTTTTCCCGAAAAGACTTGATTTATAATTTTTAGAGGGACTTCCTTTCCCAAGATGCATTACGCCCCCTGCATTTCTGGTTTACAAAATTTCTGCACTACAAAATGTTCCAGAGGATGCATTATATTTTGGTATATGTTGAAATTTTAATGTTTTAATTGTTTTAACTGTTGTTTTTAATTGTAAGCTGTCCAGAGACTTTTGGGTAGTGGGTGGCATATAAGTTGTATTAACTAACTAACTAACTAACTAACTAACTAACTAACTAACTAACTAACTAACTAACTAACTAACTAACTTTGTGAACCAAGGTACTACAGTACTTTGAAAATGAAACATAGGATTTGCTAGACAATGCCACAAATTTAGGGGGGAAGTCATGTCAAAATGCCTTTGAAATGTTTTCAAATGTAACCCAGGTAAACAAAAGTAATGAGAAAATGTATGGCAAAGGTAAATATAATATTACAAGTTGCACCAATAAAGGCATTGTGTTCCCGCTTGTCTCACTTCTTAGAGACTTGCTATACCCTAGTTAGCCCCAAACATGACTAGTTGGGGGTAACTACAGAGGAGACCAGAGATGAAGATAAAAGCTTATTTCTTCCTATTACAACTTTATCCCTCCAGGCATGCAGATCTTTTATCTCTATGTACCTAAGATAACAAACTTGCAAGTGAAGGTGTGTTATCTCCCAAATGACCAACTACAAAACCAATGCAGGTTAACATGCCAGATGCAGACTGGGACAAATCATTGTTCTGATAATCATTCCTTTCTTCCAAAGTTTAACCATAGTCTGTACTCTGGCCCTGTGTTCCTTTTGAATTTCTGTGTCCACGCCACCATCAGTCCACCTGATGGCATAAGTCAAAATCCTACACACAAATTAATTAAACAAACAAACAAAATTCTGGTGTGCCCAAGTAGCTTCTTCCTATTCTGTTTCTTTAAGATAATAATACATGGAATTATTGATACATTTGCTATCCCTTTAATGATACTTTGACATCTGTTACCCTAGTCAGTCTTGCGCTAGGGATGGCTCCAATTTTTCTTGCCCCTTAAGCCACTAGAATTAACACAATGTTTAGATTTACCAAGGCTGTGTCCCCATGTTGATTGCCCACCGGGCTCTTATTCAATCCCATACCCTTTTTCGTAACAAAGCAACCTTCAGAGTTTTAATCTAGAGCAGGGGTCCTCAACCTAAGGCCCCAGGGCCAGATGCGCCCCCCCCCCAAGATCCTGAATCCAGCCCCTGGGACCAATTGCAACCCCCCCCACCTACCCCCTGTTTTGTGAGCAAGCCAACCTCTGCAGCTGCTTTTGGACTGTGATCCGGCCCCCAGTGGTTTCTGGGTGGTGGTGGACCGGCCCGCTGTTTGAAAACTTTGAGGACCCCTGATCTAGAGGATAGGGGCCATATTCTAGCAAGGTACCACTGTATAAAGGAATTAATTCATTCCAAATGAAATTCTGTTGCACAAAATTTCCTTTATACAAATTACCCATAGGAAGGCATTGAAAAAAGTGTAATCCCTAATCGTGACCATTTTTATTTTGTACGGATTTGCCCCATAGGCGATTCTGTTAAGCAAATACCCCTATCTCCAGAATTGTTTATGTTGTACAAATTTTATGTTATTCAAACCGTTTGTTATTCGAGGGTCCACTGTATACTCATAGGACAAAAAACAGATATATGCCTTGATGTTCTCCAGGGAACATCCCAAAGGAGATTTGTGACACCAAAGTCTAGCCAGTGTTCAGATCTTATTTAAAAGTTCACCCTGGTTCTCAAATCTAAAAAAGATTTCCTTCTTTCCAGCTCTATCAACTAAACAAAACAGACCCGCCGGCCTCTTAAAATGCTCGTTCATCGACTCCATGGAAACAGGGCAACTTTGTCATCCTTTCTTAAGAGCCACAGAAGTGGAACGACACTACACAAACCAAGACTTAACATTCACATCAGCTAAAATAGCCGAACCGCACGTTACCAGCGACGTGGTGCTGGAGAGCCAAAGAGAAATACTGCATTTCAGTCGCACTTCCCAATGGCAAGAACCAAAATGCTAAATTCCAAATAGATAGATAGATAGATAGATAGATAGATAGATAGATAGATAGATAGATAGATAGATAGATAGATAGATAGATAGATAGATAGATAGATA
>JAHTLZ010004043.1:0-14256 GCA_023846285.1 Phrynocephalus versicolor
GAAATTCTTCCTAATGTTTAAATTGAATCTCTTTTCCTGTAGTTTGAAACCATTTCCCCATGGCCTAGTCTCTGAAAATGTTCTTTAGCCAGCTCCATTCATTCTTACTAGAGATGAGCACAAAGAGCTTTGTAATGCTTCATGCCAATTTGTTGGGGTGAGACTAGGATATGGGGCAATGGTTTCAAACGTAATTTCCCTACCTATATTTTAAAAGCACTTAAATAAGGACATGAAAGCATGTATTTAGTTATGAATATCAACATAACCCATATGGTTTTCTTCAAACACTCTGCTTATTTGTCCCTTCAGTCTACGGTTCAATGGGGATGCAAACATTTGGAGGTGCAATACAGGGACTTCTCTGTTTTCGACATTGGCTTAAGGATTCTGAAGGAAACTATCTGCAGGAGTGTTTGTTGTGATTAATTCGGCTCTCTGTATAATGTGCTAATTTGCATTGTTTTTAATATGGCTTGCAAAGTTGGACACAGGTCTTGACAAGACAGAGGGGCTTCTGTGCTTCTGTGAAACTGAGAACAGTAGTGTTGCTACCAGAAGGGTCTCCCAGGCCAGGCAGGTCTCAGTGGAAAGACCAGAGTAATAGTGTCCACCCCCAAAGTGTCTGATCCAGAGTGGGTGGCTTCAAACAGTGTCTGATTGATAATGGGTGGCTGACATAAAGGGCAGTAAAAGCAGTGAAGAAGGCAAGAGGGAAACCACATCACTTTTAAGCCTATTTCCCCAGGCAAATCTTTAGCATGACTGGAAAACCTAAAGCTATGGCGCCCAGTCCCCAGCAGCCCTTCAGTGGGTAGGGGGTGCTAAGAATCTCTGGGCCAGCCATGAGAAGGAGAGCTACCTGGAATGTTCACAGCTTATTTCAAAGTTGAAAAACCCACAGCATCACTAGGGAAATGGAAAGACTTAATATTGACATCCTTGGCATGAATGAGATGTGCCTGGACAATCGTGATATCAAGTTGATTGGCAATTTGTATTGGAATCAGCATGCTGGTGTTTGGATAGATGGTCAGATATCAAAAGAGGTGTCAGTGATGAAAGGTGTTTGTCAAGGTTGTATTCTCTCACCTCTACTTTTTAATATCTATTCAGAAAGAATTTTCTGGGATGCTCTTCAAGGAAAGAACCAAGATGTGAAAATGAATGGAGTTCTTGATAATAACATAAGATACGCTGATGACACTGTCCTGCTTGCAACAAGTCTGGCAGATTTGCAAGGATTATTGGATCCTGTTGCTACAGAAAGCAGTTTCATGGGATTGCGGCTTAATATGAAGAAGATGAAATGGATGGTTATCAGTAAAAAACAAAATGGTTCACAGAACCTTCTCAAGATTAGCAACAATATAATTGAGAGAGTATCATCTTATAAATACTTGGGGCGCTATGTCAAGGATAAACTGGGACCCTTCATGTGAAATCCACTGTAGAATTCAACAAGATAGAAATTCCTTCCAGAAAATGAGGGAAGTCTTGACAAACTGGGACTTATCTATCAGACTTCGTACTCGAATACTTCAATCCTCTGTATTCAGTATACTTCTGTGGTGTTGAAACTTGGACCCTTACAGACACCCTTATGCCAGAAGCTGGAAGCATTTGAAATGTAGACATACAGATGAATTCTGAAGATGCCTTGGACAGCCAGAGTCACTAATATGGCTGTATTACAGTGCATGAATAAAACGCTAGAAATCCGTCAATACCATAAAGAGAAAAAAATTGCAATTTTTGGATACATAATACACAATGAGAAATGCCATCTGCTTCAGGTTATCCTTCACGGATAAATAGATGGGAAGTGTGGCCCAGAGTGTAGAAGAACATTCTGGCTTAAGAACCTAAGCCAATGGTCCACAGTGAACACAGCTGCTCTATTTAGAATAGTTTTAGTTCAAAACCAGTTCAGGCTACTGATCACCAATGTTCTACAAGGACATGGAACTTGAAGAAGAAAGTTGCTTGAAAACATGAAAGGGAAGGATGGGCAGCCATCTGGGGTAAGTAGGGAAGGAAGTAAATGAAAAACAAAATGAAATATCATATGGCCATTTGGAACCCAAATGCTGAAATCTGAGCATTTAATTTCTTGCCCAATTTCTTGTCCACCAGAGGGCAATAGCTCACTGGCCTCCATGCTTTTCGGCACCTCCTTCTTTTCACGCATACCAGCATGACCATGGGAGGGTGCAGCATATCATTGGCTGTCTAATCTGGTGCTGAATATGCACTCTGATGTAAGAAAGTGGGAGAAATTGTGTTTGTTCACTTAATGGGCTTATGAGAACTGCATCTTTTGGGCCAAACATGGTAATAGATGCAGTTGTGTGGCTGGACATCTGTACATTTGCAAGTTGGAAATGCTCTCTGCTGCACAGAGCAGAAAATCCATTTTGGTAAATTTTTGCCCTCCCCCAAATAAATTTCAATATGCAAGGATAAATTAAGCAAGCAAGCAAGCAAATAAGTATGTAAGTAAATAAGCAAGCAAGTAATGCAGAAAATCTCAGCATCATGCCTACTAAGAAGAAAATTTTGAAATTCTTCTTTCTAATCTGAGGGAATGACAGAAGAGCCAAGATTTGCATGTCCTCTAATAAACCAATTGTCTCGACAATGGCTAGATACCCTCTTCAAGTAAAAACAAAACAGAATGTAAAGACTAAAAGAGGGAACACATAACGTGCCCACTATAGATACTATTGCCAAGAGAGTTGGTTCTTCCATAAGGCGAGGCAAATCCCTTGCCTCGGGTGTCAGGTGAGAAGGAGCAGTGTGTCAGGGCATCACAATTAAAGCAACAGACTTAGGAAATTGAGCTTCAAGGACCACTCACCCATGAAACACACTGGATGGCTTTGGGTTGGTCATCCTATCTAAGGCTGACGCTCCTGAGGAGGTTGTGTGAGGGCGAAGAAGGCAAGGGAGTGCCATGTATACCACCTTGAGCTGATCCTAAGAAAGGTGGGATGATGTGCAACTAGTAATGCTGTTATCACCCAGTATTAACACAATGAAGGTTGCCTACATCTTGCCACTTGGAGTTTCCCTTTAACCACAGCTGCCATAAGAACATAAGAGCATAAGAACATAAGAAGAGCCATGCTGGATCAGACCAAAGGCCCATCTAGTCCAGCTTCCTGTATCTCACAGTAGCCCCACCAAATGTGTCTGGGAGCGCACAGGACTAGATATCTGCCACCTGATACCATTCCCCTGCATCTGGCCCTTGAAACATCCTTGTTTTAAGCCTACAGATTACACATCTCCATCATGGTTTGTCACCTGCAATGGACCTTTCCTCCAGGAATCTGTCCAACCCCTTTTTGAAGGCATCCAGGCCAGATGGCATCACCACAGCCTGTGCAGGATGTGCCACCACCCTAGACAGGCTGTCCACCAGATGCCTCACTCTGAGGTGACCAAGGAATGGCCCTCAAGTGCCCTAGAGGGGTACATTGGCTGATTTCCCAGCTGTAGAAATTCTTTCCTCCTCATTTACGAAATAACCTTCAAACATGGGGGCCACAAGACCCGAAGATTGTCCATTGCAACATTGATCAGGTTGTTCTCCATGAGTTACTGGGAGGCTTATTCTCTGCAGCACTTTGTGTGTTTAAAACAAGGGTTTCTCTCTTTAATTTCTGCACCTATACGATGGAGCAGGATCACTGCTAAGTCACTCGCTTTTTTGTCTGCAATTTCAGTGGCATTCTGCAAAGCTTTGCTGCCCTAATTAGAATTCATTGGATTCCTGCCTCTCTCTGTCTCTCTGTCTCTCTCTGTCTCTCTCTCTCTCTCTCTTTTTGGCAAATTGATCATCAAAATGTGTTAAAAGTCAGTCAAAATGGAAATCCAAAAATGCACGGCTGCCTGTGTAGTTGCCATGGCAACAAAGAATCATTCCTTGGATGAAAATTGGTTCATCTGTGCATTTGCCTTCCCAGCTAGGGGCACCTGAAATGAAGCTTTGTGTGTCCTGAGTAAGGGCATATTACATTTCCTCTCATTCAAATTGTCTAACGGGGCTGCCCTTAAAACAAAGCAAGGCATTTTACAAAGCACTGCACTTCCTTTCCATCCTCAACAGTGGGACAAAGAACATTGATTGTTCAGGCAAGGGAGGACGACAGAGTATGATTAGACAGGGATGCCAAAATCCTGTTGTGCTACTCCACCAAAGGTGTAACTTTTAGAGGCGAATCGCCTCAAGTTATGACATCTCCATACACACAGAATGACATCTACAGAGGTTTCTTAACCTGAGGCAATCCCCCTCTAAAAGTTGTGTCCTTTGTGTAATTCTGCAACAGGACTTCAGCTAATCTGTTCTCCTTCTTAAGGAAGGTAGCTTTATGAGAAAACTTTGCAAACGCTATTGTTCCTGAAATAGCCCTTTTGAGGGTTTCAGTAAAGAAACCTCATTTGGCTTGTCTGTGGGTTACTTATGCATCAGAGAAACTCGGCTGGATGAGACCAGCTATGCAACGTAACTCACCATCCCCAGAGCTGGTGGGAGGAATACATTTGGGTGAGCTAGAACTAATGAAATTCCTCAGCTAAGATCACCTGGATTGGGGAATGATGTAAAGCATAAACCCCCAAAGTTATAGACACCTCCACACACAAACTCTGATCCAGGACTATGATAATGAATTGCTCAAATCCATAAGAAAATTATATGCTTTGGAGGAAGGTGGTAAAAGAAGCCTGCGCGGAGCTGCTATGACCCTTAAAATAAACAGTTCAGCCTGCTGCCTTTTCATCTGTACATGCAGAGCTGATGCCCCAGAATATGGCAGACTGTCCCGATAACCTTTGCTTGGTTTACAGATGAAGTTTAAGAGGATTAATGACTTCCCCCAACATCCAGTGTCAATCTCTGATGGAACTGTTGAAAGCCAAAGCTCACATCTAAGATCTGAAGCAATGGCACCTCTGTTCCTTACAAAGCATTCGCTAACAAGCAGATTTGTAGCTGGTCTAATCAATGTTTCAATGACCTCATCATTTAAAATGTCCATAGTCTGCATGTAGACCAAATACAGGGAGAGTCATACCAAGTGTTAGGTGAATTAGCAATCCCCTTCGCTCTATTGCATCACCTTGTTGGGACAACAGTGAGTAATCTCTGTCATTGGGCTGCTCCAAGGGTGTAATATGGGTTTGACATGAGGCTGGGTTCTTTCTTACTCTACAGATATGCCACAGGAAAGTTGAAGAGCAGTCACACGGATAGAGGTGCTTTAGCTTCAAGGGAGAAAATGCTTTGCCTGTGGACTTGCTTCCATGCCCCAGTCTTAGCTGCTTAGCCCAAGAACAACATCTGAACCAACCACATGCATTAACACCATGCATTACTTGCATGGTGGTAATGCACTATCTTGCACTACCCTCTTGTCAATCCAAAAAGCAAAAGCAAAGGGTTCTACTTATATACTGCCCAATACCACTTCAAGTAGTCTCTGAGCAGTTTGCAGTTTTTAATTACAGTGTGCAAGCTACACATTGCCCCCCTCCCCCAGCAAGCTGGGTACTCATTTTACTGAACTCGGGAGGATGGAAGGCTGAGTCAACCATGAGCCTGCTACCTGGGATTGAAAGCCAGGTCATGAGCATAGTTTTACCTGCAGTGCAGGCATTTAACCACTGTGCCACGGGGCTGGGTAATCCAGACCCAATTTAGTGAAATCCATTCCAAAGAACTGTTTCCTCAGTGAGAATGCAATGCTAACCAAGGAGGATGGATGGGTATTTGTGTCAAACAAATGCCTCTGGTGTACTCAATATTTGGATGGGTTCTCCTGCATGGCTCTCTTCCAGTTGGCTTGGTCCATCAGTCCATACGGGAGCACCCCAGAGGCAGGAAGGGTGTAGCCTAAAGGGCAAAGCACCCATAC
Source organism: Phrynocephalus versicolor (assembly GCA_023846285.1). Lineage (NCBI taxonomy): Eukaryota > Metazoa > Chordata > Lepidosauria > Squamata > Agamidae > Phrynocephalus > Phrynocephalus versicolor. Next base: position 5,925 of record JAHTLZ010004043.1, read on the forward strand.
ACCTTGCCAAAGATCTCAGGTTCAACAGCCAGCAACTTTCAATGGAAATGGCAAAACCTGCCAAGCCATCAGCAATCAAGGTTGACTGGACTGGCCTCAATAGACCATGGGCTCTGACCAAGAACTCTTTACGAGGATGCTCTCCTATGTGAGGTGGGACCAAAGACTGCAACGGGGCACATGTGTACATGGAGGAGTACAACCAAAGGAAAAGGGCAGCAAGGAGACAATGGCTGGCTGGAATGGGAAGCGGACCTCTTCCCGAGAAAGCTGTCCTGTCCATCAAATGGGAGGGCACTGCCTGATTAGAATAAAGGAGAAAGAGTTCACTCAAGCATGTACGGAGAGGATGTGGATTGCATGAATAAGTGCCACCCAGCTCCCTCAGCCAATACAGGAGGTTATAAAGAAGTCTTCCTCCATCCCTTTGTGAGAAAACACATTTCTTCCATTTCCTATGGAAGCTGTATACCATAGGGAGGTTGCAATTGAAGAAGGATTTCACCCCCCTCGCCCCTGAAGAATAATAATTTGGGGTGGCCTCCAATTAACTTGCACTAAGCATCTTTAAAAGTCAATACCCATTATTCCAAAAGCTGCTACCGTTCCCTCTCTCCTACATCATTTTGATAATTAAAAAGAAAAACACTGCCACTACCACCCCCACCCATCCACCCACCCTCAAAAAAACATGTACAGAAACAGTTTTCATGCCAGAAGCAACAGCTGGGCAAATGGTGACTCCCCACTCTTCTCTGAGTCACTACCCTCCCCCTACTCCCAAAATGGGGCCTCATCTATTAGCTATTGCCTGCAAAGAAGGTTCCGGAATAATAACTGCCATGTAATCCTTGTTCCATTGCCATGGTACCAGACGGCGGTCTTTTCCTTTCATGGATGGGGCAAGGTCCTTCTCAGCTGCTTCTGACAGCATGCTTCTTTACGGCATGCACACCCACAGCGCAAGGGGACGGGACGGTCTGTCCTTCGGAGGATACCAGACAGATATTAAGGAGATGCATTGAGGATTGATTGATCCTTCCGAGACTCCAGTGAGGTTTCGGGCTTCGAAACCTTTGGCCGGTTGCTCGTACAGAATCCTTTTGATGGGTTACAAGGCTGAATGAGCAGAGAGAAAAAGCTATCCCCACCTCACCCCACACCACCCCCAGACCCATTCTCTGCTTTTCCTTGTGATATTGAAACAACTCACGACAAAGGCATGGTCCTAGACCTAGATTTAAGCCAAGTGGTTGCAAAGAACCACAGTCAACACTTTTCCCCACACCAAATGGAACTCTTCAGGTCCAGGTGCTTGATATTCATAAGCGATAAACCGAAAGGATTGACAAAGGGGGCCTCTCTCCTTTTCACGCCTCCGTTCCTGAGCACTTACTCAACACTCAGTGGGCTGAGTTGGCTCCTTCCCCTCTTGGGATGCTTCCTCCTCACCCACCTTCTTTTCCCTTACACTTTGTTTTCCTACTCATGCCAACCTGTGGGCTCAACGTGGGTGGGACAGGTTCTGACTGCATAAGCAAGCTTCTCCTGAAGAATGCAATGACAGGAAATTTAGTCGACTTTATTCGGCAGGGGAGGAGGGTTGAAAGCAACAGAGCTTTCTCTAGATCTGAAGATAAAAAGCACCTGAGTTGTTTTTTTGTGTGTGTGTTGTTGTTTTTTAATTTTTAATGGAAGTGACAGAAACCAAAACTACTCATCCCATCTAAAGCAGTGTTGGCGAACCTGTGGCACAGGTGCCAGAGGTGGCACTCAGAGCCCTTTCTGTGGGCACCCGACATTGTTCCCTCACAGGCACTTGTATTCAGGTTAAATTGATGTATTGGCACTTTGCGAAAAATTAGTGGGTTTTGAATCGCAGTTTGGGCACTCAGTCTCTAAAAGGTTTGTCATCACTGATCTAAAGTAATAAACATTTCACCTGGGCATTTTTCCCATTCGTGCTAGCAGTGTTTCTGTCATGATCAGCCTTACCTGTAGTTGTGGTGGTCTACTTTCATGAAGAAGGCAGTGATTACCTCACATACACAAACACACACTTTCTCTCATAAATGTTGTCCCCCCTCCCTAACCCCACACTGTTTACTGTTTAACCTCCACTCACAATAATAGATTCTTGCCAGGATTTTCCTTTTTATTCAATAAGTTCATTGTTAGCTTAAATTAGATTGAAGGACAACTATTTTAGCAAGCAATAATAGTGCAAAAAGTGGAAAGGTTACCACTGCCAGACCCAGTGTTAACTATGGGTATCTTCTATCAATTAGAAGGAAGTGCATTTTGTCAGGAAAAATCATGGCAATAGAATGGAAAATTGCACCCCCTCAACCCAATTTTCTCAGTTTTAAAAACAGAAGATGCAAAGTAAGAAGCCATAAAAAAGTAAAACAGTAATATAAGAGTTGTCTAAGCACTGAAGACTAGAAAACCCTTCCTAACTCATAACATCCACTAGGCATTTGTGCTGTGTGTTTGTTTCTCTCTCTCTCTCTCTCTCTCTCTCTCTCTCTCTCTCTCTCTCTCTCTCTCTCTCACACACACACACACACACACACACACGGGGGGAGGGGAGACAGAGCTACCTCACAACAAATAATACATTTTATATGACATTTTAGTACAATTTTTCTCCAAAATATCTGTTGTTCATATATGATGCATTGCAATTGCTACTATGGTAGGATATGGTGGAAATGGCAACCTAGCCAATCTGGAGGGCATTGGGTGCCTCACTCTGTGTTCAAACCCCTTGACATTGTACTATAGACTTTACAACAGTCTTGAAAGTTGGTCTTCCCTTATCCTCATTTTACAGAGAAGGGACAAAATGGCTGAGAACAAATGGCTTGAAGCTAATGAATTACTTCATGGGATCATGTGGAAATGGACCATCTCTTCAGCACTAGGACTGTGCCAAACACAGGTGGATCATCCCCCTACAATTTTTCTTTGCTTGTTTGCCTCCACTGTCTCCTTTGCCAAGCCAAGCTCGTTGTGAATCTTCTTAATGACGTAGGAGAAACAGGTCTCCTTCTCCCGGCGGCAGTGATGCTCACTTAGTGCCTGTTATTCCCCATTCCCACCATTGCCCAGAACCTGGTAAAACCAGAGTTGACCATGTTTTATGGCCATCAGGCAGAAGAAATTCAACAGAGAATTTGGCTGCTACAAAAGCAACCACACAAATCTCTCAGAGCCCACCAAGAAAGAGATTTCTCCTGCAAATCCCCTGGGTGTCTTCCTTGGGCTTCCGCTAAAAGGATAAAACTTTTAATTTGTTTGTTACCACTGCCTTCCTCTCCCTCAGGTAGAAGCCATTGGTTAGTACTGTGCTGCCTGTCCCCTTGCAGCCCTGTATTGCTCTCACACTACCTCTAAGAATGGCCCTCGCATTTAAAAAGAACCACCAGTATGCTGCAGTGCTCACTCATCCCTGGCTTAATTCCCAACCAGTGCTGTGGGGAGAAGGTTGAAAATGGACACGTCACCCCCACTTCAATGTGGATGAAGCAACCCCCCTTTGGGGGATGAGCGTTGGGAAGGGTGGACGCCATGGTTGAAGTTTGTGCAGAAGATGAATTTGGAGGCTGCCTGTCCTCATGAAGGGAGCATTTAAAGAAAACCAGGGGACCAAGAACACAAGCCAGACTGATGGGACACATCAGGTAATTCTCCTAGGTATTGGATGAATGGTCACCAGGACAAACAAAAGAGGTCTGCTGGGTAGGGGCAGCCCACCACCACTTCGTGCAAGGACATTGCTGGAGATGCCCCAGCAGTTCTGACAGCAAGCCAGGGTCAGCAGCACTGACTGGACCAGATAAGTCATGAGGAATCAATAATGCCAAACAAGGGCCATCTCTGGGAAAGCAAATCAGTGCAAATGTAGTTTAAATCCAGCTCAGCTTCTCTGTGGCTATAAATCCTTACTGAAGCTTGGCAGGTGATGCTCTGACTTCGACCAATGCAGGCTCCCTCTATATTTCCCCGGGCCTCTATGTTTCTTCATTCTCTCTCTCTCTCTCTCTCTCTGTGTGTGTGTGTGTGTGTGTGTGTGTGTGTGTAAAAAAGAGAGAGATGGAGAGAGACAGAGAGAGAGAGATCAGGCCACACAAAAGATTCCAACTACCCAGGTATGAGTCCTAATAAACTCTCATTTCCTCTCTGAATGGAATTAGGTACAACTGCCTAGAATTTCTCTTCTGCTTTCAACCCAGCATTCAAGGTGTTTTGATTTCTCCTGAGGACATGCCAGAGTAAAATGCTTCAGCCTTGTCTGGAAAAACAGGATGGGAACCTTTTTTAAAAAAAGGTGAATAAAAGCAAAACATGCCAATTCATAGGCAAATATTTGGATCTGAAAAATTGGACTTTGATTGTCTCTTAATTCCATAGTGATTTAGGCTGCCATCTTATTTTTCTCTTATGGGCTGCTAATCTTTAACATCCTTGTGACTGGCAGCTGGCTTAGTACAGATTGCTCTATGCTGATAATATATGTATCTATTGAATTAATTAAGTTTGTGCAGGTGGATAGCTATTTCATCTGATTCAATCCTTTATACAAAAAAAAAAAAAAACCCTCAGTAATTTTTAACTTGATCTGGTAGATTGACCAAACTCAGTCCATGAACACTTTTCCTGTGATGAAGCATCATTAGATATTGTGGGATTTTCTCCTGTGCAAAAATGCCACCCATAATTGGGTGATTAAACTGGAAATACAGTGGTACTTCTACTTGTGAGTTTAATCCATTCCGAATGCATGCTCTTAAGTTGAACAACTCTTAAGTAGGCCAGCCCTATCTAAAAAATAAAAAATAAAAAAATTGGAACAATTAAAAACATTGCAAGTAGAGCAGACTGCATCTAAAATTTGTAAGGCAGCAGTTAAAATGCCTATGGTTTTTGCTCTTAAGTCGGGCTGCTCATAAGTAGAGGTATTGCTGTATAGAGTGTTTGCCTTATAGGACATCACCTTGTTCATTGACTCCCTCGAGTTTCCTTTATATGGAGACATTATCACTGAAGTCTTCTGTGCATCACTACGTAAGCAAATTTTAAAAACCATTTTGAGGATATAGGATATGCAGGGTATCTAGGCAGTGGCAGAGGAGTCAATTTGGAAATACAGGTGCTCATCACGACTCTCCTACAGTCAACCATCTCCAGCAAAGGAGAATCCAAAAATGAAGGCCTCATTAAGAAACGAGGAACCACTCTTTTGCACAGCTAATGGTTCTTAACTGTGTACTTAAACTGCAAAGACATCTCAAATATTTTCCATTTCAACCACAATCACTTGCAACAAGATAATGTTACTGGGGACATGCAGTACTATTTTATCTACTGCGAGGTCTGCAGCAAATATCTGAGTGAATAGAGAAGCCTGGGGGAGTGGTGTATGATATACCTTTCTGGGGGTGGGGGAATGACATTCTCCATCACTGTGACCTTTTTCTTGCTCTCTTTCACTAATGCTGATCCATCAGTTTCATTCTCCTCTTCAGATTAGGGCTTTATCAATTTACACCAAGGCAGTCCTCTGCAGACAACCTGCAGTGCCCATGGCGGACCACAAGGGCTCCTTGGACTACAGGTTGAGAGCTGCCATACTGCCTTGAACATGCTGATGCCATCTGGTTTCAGAAGACAAGTAAAGTTCAGTCTGGTCAGTACCTGGATGGGAGGCCACAAAGGATTCCCAGGCAGCTCCAGGAAGGACTAGGAAAGCATCCTAGCTGAAACCCTGGAAAGGTGTTGCCAGTCAGAAGTGACAGTAGTGGCCCAGATTGACCAGCGATGGAGCTCATTATAAGACAGCTTCCTTTGTTCCTCATCCCTGGTTGACCTCCCCTTATCCAGCATTGGCTGGCTGTGAGTTTTCAAAATATCAGGTAGGAAAATTTTCCCTGCAGTACTTGGAAATGCCAGGCTTTGGCCCCAAGAGAAGCCTAGATGGCGAACCTCTCTGTGGAAGCCCATTCGAAAGATGGAGAAGAGACATTAGGTTGAACACTGCCAATTAGAGATGGGCACGAAATGAACAATTTTTCGTTTCCATTTTCATTTTTTCGTTTCGTTACGTAATGAAATGACAAACGAAGATTGTCTCTAAAATGAAACGAAATGAACAGAAACACCGGACATTTTGTCGTGTGTTTCGTTTCCGTTACTGCATTATGAGTGAATTGCTTAAAATCCTAAAAAAAAATCACAAAAAATTGAAATAAATGGGAATGAAATGGGAATGAAACGAACGAAAACGAAAATGAATTTTTTGCAAAAATTTGCAAAAATGGAAACGAACCGAAACGGACCCTCCAAACGACAAACAACAAACAAAATGCCATTTTTTTTATTCCTGTCCATCTCTACTGCCAATGGCTTTTTGGCTGCTCCCATGGACTGGGAAGATGGGGTTAGAGTCTTGACTGGGGTAGGAGTTTGAGTGTGCTGGTGGCTCCAAGGCCAGTGGGGAGCCAACCCATTCCAGATTTTTGTCTGAATGCCAAAGGAGCTCTTCAAATGCTGAATGAAATCCCTGAAAGATGATCCATTCCTGATACGGCCCTGAAGCTGCCACTAGCAGCAGCAGCAGCAGCAACAAACATTGCCAACAAATTATACAAAGGCAGGAAATCCTTGTGCCAGTTGGGAAAATGAAATAGCCACTGATGACAAGAAATCCTTGATGACGTGATAGCCACCTGTGCTACCCATCAGGCCCATTAGACTGTCATGCTATGGTGATTCCCTGTGACAAAGACACAAAGTTTCCTCATTATATGGTGATGGACAAATGCATGGTTCATCTTTGTGTTCAGGAAAATCTACCCAAGTGAGCAAGAGATATGGAATGCACTGGATGAGCAAAACACAGGTCCGCCCATAAAAAGGGAAGGATGTTGTCAGTGGTTAAATGCTTGTATTGCAGGCAAAATTGTGCTCACGACCTGGGGTTCAATCCCAGGTAGCAGGCTCAGGGTTGACTCAGCCTTCCATCCTTCTGAGGTTAGTAAAATGAGTACCCAGCTTTCTGGGGAGGGGGCAATGTATAGCCTGCATAATTAAACTGTAAACCACCCAAAGACTACTTGAAGTGGTATGGAGCAGTATATAAGCAGATCACTTTGCTTTGCTTTGCTTTGCTTTCAAGCATGGTGAGTAACTTTGGGGGTAGGGAGGGCTTCAGTTCTTTGGGGATTAGAGTAGCTGGAGCACCACCCAGGATGAAATGGTTGATAGGTTTCCTGTGTAAATGCCATGGCAAATACCACAAAAGAGCTGCCTCCACTAAGAAGGTGAAGGAAACACCTACAGCAACAGGACATTAACACTAGGTACTATGATATCATTTTCCCTTCAATTCGGTCTTAATTGGATCTACGACACTTTTTAAATACTCCTCAAAAATAATTCTTCCCCACCCCCTAGTGGAGAGCATGTTTTTTTTGGTTTTTTGTTTTTTTGTTTTTTTGTTTTTGCCTTAACCTCCTGCTTCTACCCCACCTCTGGCCAACCAGGAGCTCTATGCTTTGAAGAGCCAATAGAGAGATGATGGATGTAAGCAAGAGGGAGGTGCCCATTGCCATGCCGCTCTTTGTTTGAACTGGCCTGTAAAGTCCAGCCCCTTCGGACCATGCTGCTCTGTGCCTTCCAAGAAGAAGTCTGGCATCCATCTTGCCAAGTGAACTTTTAAGAACTCTCTCCTGGCAAATTACATCCCTTGCCAATGCCATGTTTGGACTTCTATACCTGCTTTGAAAAAGTGAGCTTGCTCTCAAAAAGCTCAGCAACTTTTTTTATTTTTCTACTAGCAGCCTATGAAGGGATCACCCATAGTCTAGGTTTGCTTTTCCAATATTCTCCAACCCATTTCTGAGACTTTTAGGGAGACACAGACCAACTCTACGCTTTGGTTCCAAGACTCTTAAGCTGTCTCCAACATAAAGAGGTCCCTAAATGATCTCTTTCCTCCACCCTTTGGGAGATACAGAAGCAGCCATTTCAATCATTGTTCTGGTTAGTTCCCACCTCTTTGTGTGGTTAGCAACCTTAAGAGGAAGACACGGACAGATGTGGCTCTTTCTCAAAGGCAAACACATTACACTTGCTTTCTTCTAAGCAGACATGCCTAAAGATGTTGTATTTACCACATCTGGAACTCAAACTAGAGTTCTCCAGATGCAGGTCAGACTCTCCCTCCTCACAACCTTCAAACAACCATGGTCATCTCTGAGAAGAGAGGGTCTTCTCAGTGGTGGCTCCCAGGCTATGGGATCGACCATCCTAAGCAGCCAATTTGCCC
>JAHTLZ010004044.1:0-15314 GCA_023846285.1 Phrynocephalus versicolor
AGATTTTTAAGGGTTTCTGGAGCACAATTTGGAAAATAAGTGTGCAAATCTCTGTCTGGCCACACAAAGCTTCTCGGTCTATTCTGTCGTGTATCAGCAGATCTCCAGAGGGAATATCAAGGTAGAAATACTGCTTATTGCTTTTAGAAACTAGCTGGGCTCTGCGAGTAGACAACTCCCCTAATCCCAGTTCTAAATCCTTCAGCACATTTGCCACCAGAGACCCACTTTTCTTCTCTTCAGGCACAGAATAACGAACTGAGACACAGAATACTCCAGGAACAGAGACAAAAATCAAAAGATACAGACCTTGCATGTTCCTGAAGCAGGCTCCCATGGTTCAGAAATCCTCTCTTGTTTTCAATTTCTGCCCAAACTATAACACTTCTGTCTTTCACTTTGTCACTATCGATGAACAAATTTTCACACTTCATGCATTCGTCTTATTGCATGTCCCCCTTTGTCACAGCAAAAATCAGGATGCCTTTTTGTTTGAGCTACTCCTCCGCAGAATGATTCCTCTGAAGTTCTTCACATACCAAAATTCCTGGTTTCTACCTATCAGCTTGCCTGTACTGCCACTGTGTGGCTGAATGAGGAAATAATAACTCTGGTTCTATATGATTTGTTGAACAGCTGGTGATCACACTGTAAATGATGTAGGAATGTGTGTGTTCTGTGTTGTGTTGATACAGTCATGAGTGACTCTTCGTGACCCCATGACTATGGAGTTTTCTTGGCAGGAATACTGGAGAGGAATAATTGCCCAGTGGATGGTGTGTAATGGAGGTGTGTGTGTGTGTGTGTGTGTGTGTGTGTGTGTGTGTGTGTGTGTGTGTGTGTGTGTGTGTGTGTGTGTGTGTGTGTGTGTGTGTGTGTGTGTGTATTTGTGCTGGAGAAAGCAGCTGAATGAATACTTTTGTGAATGTTCTTAGATATATTTTAACTTTGCAGCATCCAACCCTATTACTCATGCAGTCCATATTGAAGATATATAGAGGTCACAGGTAAGGATAGAACCTTGTGCCACAATTAATGGCTATGCTAAATAATATATATTGGAAATTCTCCCAATTAAAGGGTTGCAGATTGCTCTCAAAATGTTTATCATATTCCTGACCTTCTCTAGTTTTTATTACACTATTTCCACTCATTTTGACAAAAAAACAATACATGAAGAGGGAAGTAATCAACTCTATAAATAGTATTGACCCAGTCTATTGGCAGGGCTACTGTTCAGGCAAAAGAGTTTCAGTGTTCCTAAAAGGGCAGCAAATTATTGGATATATTATGAATGTATTTTGACTGTCATGGGACTTTGTGCAGATTTGATTGATTGATTCTGCCTCATCTATCAAATGGTGGCATCCATTTTGTGCTACCTCTTTATGTTTCTTTCACAAGATGAAACAGATTAACATCTGAAAACCAGTAGCAACTACTAGTAACAATGACAGAAGTAAATTTAGAGACCAGTAACCTACTGCTGGCCCCGAGCAGATGAACCCATTGACAGCAGCACTTATGTAAGGGCTAGCTTACCTGTTAAGAGCTGTTTAAAAAGAGTGTACTGTCCAGTTGGTACTAGGAATTAGATCCTGTCCATAACGTTCAGAGGTTCACTTCATTTTTCAATAATCATGATAACAATCCCCTGTATCTGAGTAACAATGCACATGGATGGCCCCAGATTTATGGGGCCCTTTGGCCAGATATTTCTAATATGCTCCTTTTCAGAGGGCTCCTCCTCCTAGACAGCATGACCTCTAGGTTTTTGTCGCTTCTCATCTTTTTCATTGTTTCCACCAACTGTCTTGCCAAACTAAAAGCCAGGGAGGAAGCTAATGGTAGGATTTTCTCTTCTTCTCATTCACTTTGGCTCCAGTCTCATGACGATTTTGCTGCTCTTTTTGCTGTGAAAGACTGTGCAGCAAAAAATCATGCCTTCACTCCAAAGAACAGTATTTTGGTACCCTGGCCGATCACACCCCTGGAAGCACACTTTAACTGCAGCATTTTGTACCACTGCTAGGGGTTGTGTTAAAATACTTCTGTTATTGATGCATATTTTAATGCCTCAAATGAGGTGCAACCCCAGAAAATTCACACCAATTAGATTCATATCCCTTTTCCTGCCACTTCCTGTAATTCTGCCTTGGTAATCGTTTATGCTACTGAATTGGTGGCATACTGGCATGGCAGCACAATTTTTACTGGCTTTCTGCCTGTAAAACTGCTACCTAGCTGCAACACAGGTATTTGCCACAGGTATTTGCCACTTGCAGTAAGCAAGTCGGGATGGACGCAGAGAAGTAAAATACTCCCCTGTCATCGGGGTGGTAACTGCACATCAAACGTCATGTAACCACCCCCCAAAATAGTACACATCATATTAAGATGCGCAGATAACAGTAGTAAGACCGGAGCCTTCCTCACTCTCCTTTGGAACTAGACAGAGCCACAAGGGAGAAAAGTAAATAGAAATGATGACTAATAGGTCCAAAGACTGTTTTCATGAGGAGCCTTCTCTATTGGCATGTGAGTTGCTGGGTACAAGCCCGTGGCATTATCCCTGTGGATGGGAATTATAATCTAGGTTTTCAAAAGACTCTATGGCCCTGGTCCCATGTACCTTTAAAAGCAGTTTAAATTACCAGATAAACTGGGTCTAAAAATGCCATCCCCACAGCCACTGGGCTTTTTGGGGAAAAAAAGAAAAGAAAAAGAAATGTTCCCTTAAGCGAGGTTTCTCTAACTTACCCAGGAGGTAGGGAATTTTTTGCCTCACTTTGAAAATCCAGCTTTTAAGGAGGCAGACACCATGGGACCACGCAGATGATCCGGGTTTCTCCTTTTTTAAGCTCATAGCACTGACCAGCTGTTCCTGGGGCCGATTGCTGCTGGTTTTTTTTAATTTATTTTCACCTTCGGAGTAACAGGAAGCGCTATCCGGTCCTACAAGTTTTAATTTCCCTCAGCCAAGTAGTCCATTTTTTTCAAATGCTAGCTCCACCTGCTGGCCAAGAGGGCTGAACTGCACTTTAAAATTAAAAAAAAAAACAGCTTTTGACGTGAGAACTCTTGTCCCACATATTAAATCACGTGATGGGACGAAGAGGAAAAGCCGGACCTTCAGAAGATCATGATCGAAACCCAGGTGTGACCACCGCCTATGTTACCCTCCTCCACACACTAGCCCTTTATCAGGCAATTATGAAATATTCCACGAGGCCTCAGTTACCCCTCAGTACCTGTGTATTTTAAATAGAGCAGCTGTATGTCTTCCTTTAGAGAGGAAGGTTTCCATTTGAAGAGCTGTCTTCCTATTAGGTGAAGATTATCCTTCTTTTTGGTGAGCTGTCAGCTGTCACCCTTCTCTCCAATCCCCATTCTGAAAATACTATTCAGACTATTCCCCTGAAATAGCCATTGCCTAGCTAGATGTTTCAACAACTCTACAGTAACTTCTGTTCATTTTCTTTCAGTATGTTTGTTTTCAGTAAGCTACAGAAACTGGTTTCCGGTTTGCCTCAGCGAGACGCCTTTATAAGCTCTCCGGCTTATCAAGCTGATTTTCCCCAGATAAACAGGACCCTGGAAAGGGGTAAGTCCACTTGGGGGGGGGGTGTCAAACAGAGGCAGCATCTGGGGGCTGCGAAGAATGTGGCAGCAGACTTCACAGTTCCAGAAATAACCTTATCTCCCTGCTGGGGAAAGTCCAGTTGTCGTGATGGTAAACGGTCTTCAGCTGAACGGAATATGTAAATATTTGTGGATATTATGAAGCTTTATTGCCATGAGTAAGATACTTTTTTCTTTTTCTTTACCCCATCACTCTGTCCAGTGATATCTTGGTGAGACCTGATTTCCTTCTTCAATAAGCTTTAGATACCCCCCCCCCTTTCTGAGATGGCGGCTACAATCATGAGGGGAGAATGAGCGACTACTTTATGATGCTACCATAGAAGTGACTGCATTGTGGATTTATTCACTTCCGGAATTTTTGGCTGGTAATTCACTTTGAAGGGAAAATGAGCTTCCTTTTACAATACAAAAGACTAGATGAAGATAGAGATAAGTCACAATGTATATAATGATGGAAAAGAAATATGTAAATTTGGAATATTTCAAACACTTGGGCTGAAATAGTGGGAAAATATTTGTATTTCAACTATGTAACACAGCAACACACAAACAATATATTTGTTTTAGGTTTAGAAAATTCAATAAAATATTATTTTTTAAAAAGAAAATAAAAGGCACAGAGCATTTTAGGGACTTATTAAACACTGTCATTTGTTTGTTTGATTGACTGATATTTCTCATTACTGTGGCCCAAGACGGTTAACTAGTCACAGTCTTGTGGAGTTTGGTGAGCAGTAGTGTGTTTCCACTTAAAGTTACAGTAACCACCCACCTATTGCAGGGGTTAGGGACCTGACCTGACCCACAATAATTGAAAATGTGCAATATGCGGATGCTGGGTTTGGTTGGGACTGGGGGGCCTGTCTGGGCCCCCCTACATTTACCTAAGGCCTGGGCTGCCCCAGAAGTGCGTTCCAGTGATCCGGAAGTCACTTTCAGTTTGGTGGAAAGCAATTCAAGGGCCTCCGGCAGGCCCAGGAAGGCCATTGGAAGTCTCAGAAGTGGTTTTCATCCGTCTAGAAGTAACTTCCAGTTTACTGGAAAGCACTTTTGGGGCCTCCAACAGGCCTGGGAAGGCCATCAGAGGCCTGTTCAGGGCAGCACCAGTACTGGAGTAAGTACAGGAGGCCTGAAACAGGCCCATCCAGCTTACCCCAGGGGGCCTTGCCTTTCATATACTGCAGTCCCACAATATACTTGGACCACAGTATATGAAGCACGAAAGGGCGGGGGAACATTTTATAGCAGTAATGTCTAATGATAAAATTTGCATATATTAGTTTATCTAATATATGTATTCTGTGTTCATTGCATAAAAACTATTCTCCATTTCTAAGAAGAATAGCTTCCTTTTTGATGTTCCTTCTCCTTCATAACCTCCAGTTTCGTGACAGAGCAGTTACACCCCAATAGTAACATAGTTTTAATAAAATCATAGTGTGCCATGAGAACATTATAGTGTATTTACTTGAAGGTAGTTCTGTGCTACCACTACATCTATGCAATGGCATCCAAGAACAATAAATGGGAGATTGGCTGGGGACTTACAGAGAATGTCTTTTGCACAGTTAATGGCACTGGCTCCTGGAGACCCTCCCTGGGTGTGGCCTCTCAGAGTGAGAGTGCCTGCAGCATTCTAGTGGGTCGGGCCTCAGTTGACCTTTGGAAGATACACTCCAAAAGGTGTTCAGGTCCCAGGCCATAGATGGTTTTGTAAACTAAAACCAGGACCTTGAACCTTATCTGGAGTACCATGGGCAGCCAGTGCAGGCGGGCCAGAACTGGGGTGATATGCTTGTATCTATGCACACCCACCACCAGTCTGGCCACTGCATTCTGTACCCATTGGAGTCTCCGGGTAAGGGTCAAGGGCAACCCCACACAGAGAGCATTGCAGTAATCTATCCTCAAGATCACGAGGGCCTGCACAACTGTTCTCAGGGAGGCCTCATCCAGGTACAAACTAATCTGGGCAATCTGGTGGAGATGGGAAAAAGCAGTCTTGGAAACAGCCATCACCTGAGCTTCAAGGGATAAACCTGGATCGAAGACCACACCCAGATTCCTGGCCCTGTCCGCAGGCCAGAGGTTAACACCCCCTGGGGAGCGTGGCATTGTACCCAGAGGAGGGTGCCCTGAAGTACAGAACCTCGGTCTTCTCCAGGTTAAGTCTGAGCCTGTTGGTCCTGGTCCATTCCATGACCGCCTCCAGTCACAGGTCGAGGGAGCGTGCTGCCTCCACTGCAGAGGTAGAAAAGGAGAGACAGAGTTGCGTGTCATCAGCATATTGATGGCAGGGAACTCTAAATCCCCTAATAACCTCTGCCAGCGGTCTCATATAAATGTTAAACAGCATGGGGCAGATTGTCGATCCCTGGGGCACCCCACAAGGGAGCATCCAGGGAGACGACAACTCATCCCCCAGCTGAACTCGCTGGGACCGGGCACCAAGGAAGGATCGGAGCCAGCACAATGCTGAACCCCCGATTCCTGCCTCGATAAGCCAATCCAGCAGGATATCATGGTTGATGATATCAAAGGCCGCTGACAGATCAAGGAGGACCAACAGGGTAGAGCATCCCCTGTCATCCTCCCTGAGAAGGTCATCTTGCAGTGTGACCAGGGCAGTCTCCATCCCTCAAAACAGCTGAACCCAGACTGGAATGGGTCAAGGACATGATTTTCCTCCAGGAATGACTGAAGCCGGATGTGAAGACGACAAAATGGATGATTTTCAGTAAAAAACAAAATGGTAGACAGAACCTTCAGTGATATAATTGAAAGAGTATCATCTTATAAATACTTGGGATGCTTTGTCAAAGATAACTGGGATCCTTCATGTGAAATCCATTGTAGAATTGAACAACCTATTTATTTATTTATTTATTTATTTATTATATTTATACCCTGCCCATCTTCCCATGGGAACTCTGGGTGGCTTTCAGTGGTTGACAAAGCAACTAAAACACAATAGGAGACAAGAGCGACATAATAAGGCAATAAGCACAGCAATTTAAATAACAAATTTAAAACAGCTTAGCGCCCTGGTGTCGCATACGAACCCAACAATGAGATTACTCGGTGGGGGTGAGATGTGAATGTCAGGGAGAGAAGGAAAAAAAACCTAGAAATTCCTTCCAGAAAGTGAGGAAAGTCTTGACAAACCAGGACTTATCTATCTATCAGACTTGGATACTTCGATCCTATGTGTTCAGCATACTGTACTTCTTTGTGGTGCTCAAACTTGGACCCTTACAGTTACAGACATATTATGCAGGAAGCTGGAAGCATTTGAAATGTGGACGTACAGATGAATTCTGAAGATACATTGGATAGCCAGGATCACTAATGTGGTTATATCACAGTGCATGAATAAAAAGTTATAAATCCTCAATACTGTAAAGAGAAGAAAACTGCAATATTTCAGACACATAATGCACAACAAGAAATACCATCTTCTGCAAGTTATCCTTCAAGGAAAAATAGATGGGAAGTGTGGTCTGGAGCGTAGAAGCACATTCTGGCTTTAGAACTTAATCCAATGGTCTGCAGTGAGCTCAACTGCTCTGTTTAGAATAGCCTTAACCTTAGATAGAAACCAGTTTAGGCTACTGATTGCCAATGTTCTACGAGGACATGGCACATGAAGAAGAATAGACTGATAAGCAACCAATCACTGGACATGATGGCTATGGTTACTACAGACTAGGTTCTATCATAGCAGGGTGATGTAATATACAGTTGTAAGTGAGTTGTAATTCTTTCTGTTCAGTCATTTGGCTCCTATTCTCACAAAGAATAAAATTGATTTATCTAAAGCCCTTTCAGTGTCAGGCCTAGTACTGAGAAGAAACTGCTTCTGTCCCTTCAAGAGGACATTAAAAACCATCGTATCATCCTGTAGATCGTTTCCAACAGCCTTGGATACATTTAAGAAGCAAAGCAAGCATTTAAGGTTCCTGACTGACTATTCTTTCTTTCTGTAGTCTGTCTTTCCCACCATATGAACCTCCTTATTTTTCTTGGCTTCTTCCACGAAAGCAACACTTTATCTTTTGTAACATTATTCTACTCTATGGATCTCCTACAAACTAAACTGGTTGGTTGACTTGTATTAAATGCAATGGAAAGACAACTAGGCATGAGGTAAAAATTCAGGTATCTGTCCAAAATGTATTGTTGTGATCTATCAACTGGATCCTAGCTTATGGTGAGCCAATGAGTTAATAATCTCCAAAAGATCCTGTCATTAACAAGCCTGCTCAGGTCTTGCAAACTTAAGGCTATAGGTTTCTTTAATATATCAGTCCATCGTGTGTTTGAAAACTTGTGCCAAATAAAATATGGTAATTTTTTTTTAGTTGCAACACATGGATACTCCAAAACGTCAGCAATTATAGGACTGACTTTTTGGTAAAAATCACATTCCTTTAAAAAGATTCTAAAATTAAACGTATGAGCAATTAGCCTATAAAAAGCCACAAAATTAGTGAATTCAATTTAAACATGATGTGACTGTTTTCCTACTGAGACAAATTCCTGTTAGTTAAGTTATTTTTTACAACTCAGTGCCAAACTAAACATTACACGTAACATGTTCCTCTACCTGAGATCATGTAACCATTGGAGACAGATGATTCTGGCAGATTTACACATCTGAAAAATCAGTGGTAACAGATAAAGTAGCGAGGTTTGCAGTAGCTACCCAAAAGTTGAGAAGAAATTATGCAAAGATCAATATTGTTAGTTGAAAGAACTTAATTTTTAGAAACTGTGCATTTAAATTTGTTTGTACTTTGTATTTAATCCAGTATTTTGTGAATGTATGTATTTGTATTTGTACTTTTTAATTTGCTAGCATAATGTTGCCAAGTTAATGTTCCACAGGTGCATATATTTCTATTTCTGCAGTATTTATGCTTTAATTGAAATACTAGTGGTGGTTGAATGACCCAAGTGGTTAAATTAATAATAAAGCAAAATATATGAGAAATCAAAATTCAAACCAAAACCAGTGTTTGCATCCAAAAGGAGTATCTCAACCGCAAAGCAAGTTGATGAAACAAGTATGGGAATTGCTCCTGCTACAGCAGTCAGATGCTTTCCTCCTCTAATTATTTGATATCTGTAGTTTACCTTTTGATCCCAGTCCTAGCCCTCTGGCAATGGAGTTCTTCACTACCTAGCTTCCAACGGGATTCCTTTATCCTTAGTGTCTGGTTTCTTTACTACACTCTATCAGGTCTTCATTCTTGTCATCTCCAGGCTCCTGAGCAATATTATCACATATTATCGCATATCCACATTCCAAACTCTTAGACAATCAGAGCTGTACAGTAATTACATACCTTTTCCAGATGGGGTAAAATATTCTAAATAAATAAATAAATAAATGTACGGCCCAATTAATTCCAATTAATTCTGTATAAAACAGAATCTTATAAATCTTATAAATGCAAATAAAGATAAAATTATTGAACTGTTTCATGGATGTATGGTCTTCTTGAGATTTTATTGGTCTTCAAAAATGTATGTGCCAAAGTCTACTTCTGATCCTGAACACCAATGTAACTTTGACCCAACACAAGTCACCAGTTATACCCCCACCCCAACATACAGAGCATGCATGGTCTCGTCAGACCAGAGAAGATTTTGCCAGCTACTGGCTGTTGTCCAAAAATGGTTGGTTTGGTATTGTAGTAGACATTTGGAGTCTAAAAGGAAAGAAGCATGTTTTCATGGAGAAGTGATTTGGAAAGGGGTCTTCCTAGAGATTCACCAAGGCCTTCCACAATAACATTTGATTTCCCTTGCCTGCTCTTTGAAGCAGGTACATCAGGACATAAAACATTGCTGGTTTTGGATTACAATTCTCACACAATTCTAAACTGATTCTCTTGGGGAATCAGTATTGTTTGAATGCCCATGATTGTTCTCATGTGGCCCCATGGCCCCAGATAACCACTTGGAGGCTATTCTCAAATACCAGACTATTTTAACCATGTATTTTGTTCACATGGGATTAAGACAAAAGGATTAATGTGAAGAAATAAATACCACTTGTTATGGACATTACTTGTTTACAGAACACTGAAAATGAATCAATCTCTCACCTGTTCCACTGACTGACTACTGTCCAAATAGCCTTGAAGATCTTGGGAACCAGAGGAGGTCTTGGGGTTCCCAGGGATGATAGGTTCCCCCATAGAGAAAACAGGAATGAGAGGCCGGAGGAATCGGAACTCACTGCTTAAGGATCCACCAGTTAAGCAGACGTCATAGTGATAATTCCTGGCAAGGGACCCACTGTGAGAATCCGAGCAAGTCTCTGGAATATCAGGCCTGGCAGGAGGGAATTGGGGAGGTGCAGCCATGAAACATTCCCTGGTGCCTTTCTTGTAGATTTTGATGACAACAAAGGAAACAACAGTTATTAAAAATAGAGCTGAAACAGCAGCCAGGCAGATCACCAAGTACAGGGTCAACGTTTCTTCGTTTTCTTCTCCTTGATCCTGTTGTCTCACATCCACCATCTTCAGATAAGGATCAGAAAAGCCATCCACTGGAAGGATGCTGAGTGTAGCAGTGCTGGTCTGTGGAGGGACCCCATTGTCCTTGACTATGATTACAAGTCTCTGTTTGCTTGTGTCTCGCTCATTCAGGGGCCTCCTGGTTTTTACCTCTCCATTCTGGGCTCCTATAGTGAAAAGAGAGGGGTCTGTAGCCTTCATCAGTTCATAGGAGAGCCAGGAGTTCTGGCCGGAATCTCCATCCACAGCCACCACTTTGGTGACCAAGTAACCAGCCTCTGCAGTCTTGGGAAGCAGCTCATTGCAAGGGGTTGTGCTGTTCTGAAGGGGGTAGAGGAAGAAGGGAGCGTTGTCATTTTCATCCAGAATGAAGATTCGGACAATTACTTCTGAGCTCAGGGGAGGAGTCCCACCATCCATTCCCTTCACTGTAATTTGGAAGTCTTTGATCTGTTCATAATCCAGAGATTGGAGGACATAAACATTTCCTGTTTCTGAGTTGACTGAGATGTAAGAGGCCATCTGACCACCTCCAACTTTCCCAGGTAAGAGCGAGTAGCTCACTTTGGCATTTCTTTCTATGTCCTGATCAACAGCGTGGACGGAGCCAATCAGCAGTCCAGGAATATTATTTTCTTGCATTTGCAATACATAGGAAGTCTTTTGAAATGCTGGTGGATTGTCATTGACATCTGAGGTTTGAACATTAATTATTCTTGTGGAAGTGAGCCTAGGGGAGCCCCGGTCCATGACTGTAATGCTAACATTATATTCTGTGACTTTTTCTCTGTCTAGAGGATTTTGAATCACAAGCTGGTAATAGTCATTCAGAGTTGCTTTTATCACAAAGGGCAAATCTAATGGTAATGAACAGACAGTTCTTCCATTGTCTCCAGAATCTTGGTCCCTGATACTGATGAGAGCTACAAGTGTTTCCAGGGGAGAATCCTCCGCTATAGGACTATTGATAGAAATGACGGCCACCTCTGGAGGATTGTCATTCACATCTTCAACCTCCACCAAGACTTTGCAGTGCCCAGAAAGATCTCCTCCATCTGTTGCTTTGATGTCCATTTCATAACTGGTTTCTTTTTCATAATCAATCTGCCCCAAAACAGTGATTTCTCCAGTCATTTCATTTAAACTGAATAAATCATATATGTTTTCATGCACTTGATGATAGGAGTAAGTGATCTGTGCATTTGAACCAAAATCTAAATCTCTAGCTTCAACTCTGCAGAGTACACTACCCTGGGGGATGTTTTCTTTTATTTTTACTTTATATTCTGACTGAGTGAGTGTCCAGGACATTAATCTTTATTTGAACTGTGCCTGTTCTCTGTGGCACCCCTCCATCAACAGCCAAAAGTGTCAGTCTAAAATGTGCCTCCTTCTCCCTGTCTAGTGGTGTCTCCAGAATGAGATCCACATTCTTTCTTCCGTCTTTATTGCTTTCCACACTCAGATAAAAGTGCTCATTGGGACTGAGCGTGTAGTTTTGGATGCTGTTTTCTCCCAGGTCCTGATCTTTCGCAGATTCCATTGGGAATTTAGAATTAATGGGAACATGCTCAGGGATTTGCAGCTGAAGTTCATTTTTAGAAAATTTGGGTGTATTATCGTTCACATCTTCTATCTCCATCTCGATAATGTGGATTTTTAAGGGGTTTTGGAGCACAATTTCAGACAGCAGTAAGCATTGCTGACTCTGGCCACATAAAGCTTCTCTGTCTATTTTGTCATTAATCAAAAGATCTCCAGAGTGACTATCAAGGTGGAAATATTGCTTATTGCTTTTGGAAACAAGCTGGGCTTTGCGAACTGACAGCTCCCCTAATCCCAGTTTCAAATCCTTCAACACATTAGCCACCACAGACCCACTTTTCTTCTCTTCTGGCACAGAATATCGGACAGAGGCACAGAATACTCCAGAAACAGAGAGAAAAAGCAAAAAATACAGACCTTGTATTTTCCCGAAACAGTCTTCCATGGTTCAAAACTGCTGCGTCTCTCTCCAGTTTCTGGGGCAAAGGTAAAGCTTCTGAAATTCACCTTTTCATCATTTCTTCTGATGGGGATTCATTTTTCTTTTTTTAGTTTTCCTTGCTTTGCTGCATGGGATATTTTGTCCACTTTGATGTACAAAAATCAGCTGTCCTTTTGTTTCTGATGGATGAAAGCAGAGGCTCCTGTGAATTTGCTCACAGACGAAATGGCTTTTAGTTGGAAGCAATGTGTTTGCCTATGCTACCACCATGTGGCTGAATTGGGGAACAATCATACTATATACAGTATATATGTTGAATGGCAGCTCAATGCACAATAAACCTAGCTGGAAACCTTTAGGTTTACTGTTTATCAGTTCATAATTCTTAACAAATGATAAATGCTGATGAGAGGATGAGGATTACTTTGAAACCACACGAGTGCTTCTCCTTGCGTATATTGGTTGCTTGATGCAGAAGGCTGGGTCAGAACTTTCATAATTGATATTATAATGACTCTGATGTTTTGATTAAAATGCCTGAATATTGGAATATATGCAGTTCTGTATTCACTGCTGAATGTTTGCAGATTGATTTCAAAAGGTCCTTTGCTTTCTTCTTCCTCATCCTCATATTTGTTAGGGTGACAACTCTCCAAAGGGCAACTGGGTCCAGACCCACTAGGCTGGTGCAGGCGCGCTCACTGAGGTTGGCCACACCCAGAGAGGCGCGGAAATCACGAACGCGAGACCGCGCCTTCTCTGTGGTGGGCCCCTCTCTCTGGAATCATCTCCCCAGTGAGCTGCATCTGCTGGAGTCCCTGCCCGCCTTTAAGAAGGCCTTGAAGACCCTCTTTTTCAGAGAGGCCTTGGGCGACCTTTTTAGCTAGTTTTGCTAGTTTGCATTTTTTCCCCCTTCCTCCCTTCGCTCGGGCTCGCCGCCATCTTGCCTTCTGTTGTCCGAGCTTTATATCCTGTTTTACTTGTTTTATCGTTGTTAGCCGCCCAGAGTTCCCTCTGGGAAGATAAGTTTAACAAATAAATAAGTTTAACAAATAAATAAATAAATAAATAAATTATACTCTACCAAAAGTAATTTAGGAAAGAGGAGGGCAAGTTCATAGAAAGGTTGGGTCCAATCATTACTCATAAATGGTTTAAGACACTGAGTTCAATTTTCATGTGCATTTTACGCTATTTCTTGAACTGATCTACCTAAGACAGCAAAATATCTGAGGTTGGTCCTGTTCATAGAAATTTGTGGATTTGTTTTATAAAGGTTTGCACAAAATCTACTAACTCTGTTGAGGATCACTCTGTGATTGAAATCTGAACAACTAAATAAATTAATTGATGAACCATTTTATAAATAAACCAGCTTAAAATTCAGGAAATGGAAAAGCTGTACCAACTGGCAGACTCTGGAAGTTCAAGTCCAAGGAACGTGAATCAGTTCTGATCAAATTTCCTACCAGACTGTCATGGAGAAGGAACCACGATACTAGAACCACTGAGAAGAACATTGAAAGCCATTTCTGGTTCTGATTCAACAAGATCAGAAGCAAAGCTGCAATGCTGTTAATGAGCACTGCTATAGACAGAAAAGCACAGAACCATTATTCTGAAGGTTCAAATCCCTCAAGAGAAGTTCGTGGCTGATTAAGATCGCAGGGGGGAGCATGCCGAAATGGGCTTCACTAATTGCCTCAGCCTCCTTCAGAGACGGGATCTTTCCCAGTCTTCTGAAGGAGACGGTGGTGAAGCCCATTATCAAAAGACCCAGCCTGGCTACGGACGATTTGTCCAACTATCGTCCTATAGCCGACGTTCCCTTTTTGGGCAAGGTGATTGAGCGAGTCGCCGCCCTGCATCTCCAGTCATTCCTGGAGGAGAACCATGTCCTGGATCCCTTCCAATCCGGGTTTAGGCCGTGTCATGGGACCGAGACGGCTCTGGTCACTCTGCACGATGATCCGTTGAGGAGGGCTGACAGGGGTTGCCCCAGGCTGCTGGTCCTTCTCGACCTGTCAGCGGCTTTTGATACCGTCGACCATGGTATCCTGCTGGGGCGGCTCTCGGAGGTGGGGATCGGGGGTCAGGCCTTGTGCTGGCTCTGTTCCTTCCTTGAGGGCTGCACCCAGCGGGTGATCCTGGGGGGTGAGTTGTCGGCTCCCTGGTCACTCTCTTGTGGGGTGCCTCAGGGGTCGTCCCTCTCCCCAATGCTCTTTAACATCTATATGAAGCCTCTGGCTGAGATCATGCGGAGTTATGGAGTCTGCTGTCACCAGTATGCTGATGACACGCAGCTCTATCTCTCCTTCTCCACCTGTGCAGTGGAGGCCGTCCGGACCCTTGATCGTTGCCTTGCTGCCGTTTTGGACTGGACCAAGACTCACAGACTCAGGCTCAACCCTGGTAAGACTGAGGTTATGTTCTTTGGGGGCGGCTCGGAGGGGTACTGTGGCCCTCTTCCCAGTCTGGGCGGGTCCACCCTCCAGCTGGCGCAGAGTGAGGAATCTGGGCGTCGTCCTGGATCCGGATCTGACCCTGGAATCTCAGGTGTCAGCCGTGACCAGGTCAGCCTTTTACCACCTTAGGCTCATCGCCCAGATTCGCCCGTACCTCGATGAGAGCTCCTTGAGGACAGTGGTACAGGTGCTGGTCATGTCGAGGCTGGACTATTGCAACACTCTCTACATGGGGCTCCCCTTGAACCTTGCTCGGCGATTGCAGCGGGTCCAGAATGTGGTGGCCAGGCTGGTGGTTGGCGTGCATCGTTATGACCGTGCCAACCCCATCCTGGCCCGCCTACACTGGCTGCCCATTGCCTCCCGGATAAGGTTCAAGGTGTTGGTTTTGGTTTACAAAACCCTCCATGGTTTGGCCCCTGCTTATCTGGTGGAGCATCTCCCCCGACAATTAGATCCAGCCCGACCCACCCGATCCTCCTTGGCCCTCTCACTCTGGACCGTTACTCCGAGGGAGGCCCGCAAAACGAGCACACGCGGACGGGCCTTCTCGGTAGCAGCGCCAACCCTTTGGAACAAGCTTCTGAGCGAGCTACGGCAGGCTCCGTTGCTGGCGTTGTTCAAGAAAAACTTAAAGACTCTACTCTTTCGGGACGCCTTCGGCACTGTCTAGGGACTCAGTTCATG
>JAHTLZ010004045.1:0-13245 GCA_023846285.1 Phrynocephalus versicolor
TTTGAGAAATCAGACTTGTAAACAAAGCCCAGCTTTACCTGCTGAAGACCAATCCTGAGACAAAGCAAACTATGGGGGGGGGGGTTTAAGAAATGTTGCTTTAAGAAATAGAAGCTTTCAGCAATTAAGGAATGTCCTCTTTGAATGACCGGTCATCCGTAATGCATAATTCAGCCCTGAGTAACCACAGGATTAAAATAAATAAGTAAATAAAAACAAGACTTTTAAAGGCAAAGCACTCAACATTAGACTTTAATAAATAACTCTGTCTTGGTTTTTCACAAATTCATTTTTAAAAGAAAGAGAAGGTTCCTTCCTGAATCTAAATAAATTTATGAAACATGGTAAATATGAGAATTCTTACCCATGACTCGGCTGCAAGTCTGGGGACAGCAGATGAGAAAGGAATATCATTGCTGAAGTCCTGAGGAAACCCCAGTTGAACCAGAAGTGGGGAGGGGAGAAGAATAAGCCCCCGGAAATTGTTTTTAATTTTGTGTAAACCACCCAGAGTTCCCGTTTGGGAAATAGACGCGGTATACAAGTTTGAAAATAAATAAATAAATAAATAAATTGATTTCAGGGCTGGCCAAAGCAAATTTGAAGAACTATAGCAAGGAAACCTTTCACAAGCAATGGAGGCCGAGGCCTCTGATACTGCAAGGTGGTACATCTAGATCCTATAATGACTGAGTTGGAAAAAGCCTACCAGGCCACCGTGTCCATTGACTTAAGGTTTTAGTGTGAACTTTAAAGGCAATATGAAAGGCACTGAATGGGTTTAGGAGATGGATTCCAGCACCTCAGAGAGCTCCTGAAGGAGGTGAGTATAACAGCTTCACTGCCACCCATCTTCACTGTGTATGAAGTTCCATAGGACGGGCTTGCTTGCTTGCTTTGCCAACATCTTTGTCCTGCTTAACATCCTTGGAAATAGGCAAGCTATGATCCCTGCAAGTGTGCTACTAAGGGGCCGCCCCTAGAGATAAATAACCCATTGCCCTTAGATGTTTTAAGGAATCCAAGCCATCTTTCCAATCTTGAGACATTGGCTGCTTTCACGCAACCCCTAAAATCCGCTGCAAAATGCTCGCAGATGCGGAGCATAAAATTGTTTTCCCACCAGCAGTGGACTTTTTAAAAAATAAAGTATGACCACGCCCACTGAAGCACGCCCCAGCGCATTTTACAAGTACCTGGTCTCAAGGAGGTAAAAAAAATTCTGATGCAGATTTTAAAGCTGTGAATGCCTGGCTCTCCTCTGCCTTCTGTTTGTTTTTGTTGCCCCCCCTTTTTTTAACAGACAGGAATCCTTAACGGGCTTCCTGTTCTACTACAACTAGCTGCTGACCACGGCAGGTGGAGGTGAGCCTGCATTTTTTCTTCTTCCCCTCACAGCAGACAGAAGCAATAGAATCAGAGTGTGGGAGGGTGGGAACCCAGGAAGCAGAACAAAAACCACATGATCTCTGGTTGGGGGGGATCCGAATTTAAGTTGCCAGCGGATTTTAGGGGTCATATGAAATCAGCCATTGTCTCTCCTTGCTGACCTAATTAAGGCTCCAATGGGTATTTCCAGTCCCCTTTCCCTCGGCTACAGCACATTCCACTGCTTTCGGTCAGCATTGTGGAGATGGGAAGCTCCTGTCTTGAACCAGCATGGCAGCTTGCTGGTCCAGGCCTGTAGGAGTATGAGCTTAGTCATTCAAATCCTAAGTCCATTACAAGCTCGCTAGGTCTAAGTGGGGATTCCATGCCCCTCTTTGCACATGTTCTCCATATCTCTCGGATCTTCAATTCCATGCCAAAAATTAAAATGTTTGGGAACAAAGCAGAACTGGCAACTCTGGAAACCTCCAGGGCTGGGGATTAGAGATGGGTATGAAATGAAAAAATTTTTCCGTTATTCATTATTCATTTCATTACATAATGAAACAAATAACAAAAATTGTCATCTTCTAATGAAAGATGTTTACACTTGCTCCTGGTTAAAAATCTTCCCAACCATATTGCATTTCTTAGGCCTAGCTATGGATTTTTTTTTTTTTTTGCATTTATGAATTAAAGACAGTTAAGTCCATCATTGAAAAGCGAATTAAAGATATTGATTTCCAGTCTTCTACAGAGAATGCTCAGAAAATTTGTTCACCCATGCATTTTGGTTTAAATCTTGAATTTCATCAAAGTGCTAAATATTTGGAAAAACTGACAATCCCAAAATACCGACAGATTTTTTTCAAGAGTCAGATTTAACTGTCTTCCATCTGCAGTTTTAGAGGGTCGCTACAGTGGCATACCATATGAAAATCCATTATGCCCCTGCAATGATAAAGAAATTGAAACATTGCAGCATGTTCTTTTTTATATGTAGTTATTACAAGGACGATCATATCAGGCTTCTTTACTCTGTAATGAGAGGTCTACCAGGCAGATCCTTGGACTGGTATACAAGATATCTTCCAGAAGACAGAAATAAGTCCATTACAGAACTTGTGGCCAAATTTCTTCTCTCAGCCCAAAAAACACGAAAGAGAATTCTGGTGCTTAACTAATTTCAAGTTCTTTTAATTATTGGAAAGTGTACTTGTTGGAATGTATACTGTATTTTATTGGGCCTTTGGCTGTAAAATAAAATTGATTGATTGATTATTCATTTTGTTACATAACGAAACAAATAACAAAATTGTGATGAAATTGGAATGAAGTGAATAGAACCACGAAAATTAGGTTCGTTACATTTCATTTTCATTAATGGTGATGCGCAATGAAATGAGCTGTTTTTAAATGTTAAAAAGTGTCCTGAATATCTGTAAAAACCCAGCAATAATTATTTATTCTGCCTGATAATACCTACCAGGGGGTTGGGGGTCCTTAAAACATGCATTTATGTCTTTTCTCAGATCACTGTATTTTTTTTTCTTTTAATGGGACTTAGGGGACATCGACGCAAAATGGCTCCCACATGCCTAATATTGATTTCTTGGGTATTAAAACACCCTGGACATCCGTAAAAATGCAGTGATAATTATTTGAAATTATTACCTACCAGGGGCTTGTGGTCCTTAAAACGTTTGTTTTTGTCTTTCTCCCATTGCAATGTATTTTTTCTTTTCCCTTTAAGGATGACACAAAATGGATCCCAGCCTCAAGATGGATGCAAGCCATGTGATGGGATCATGTAAATTCTTGGACAATTTCAACCAATAGCATGCCCAGGTTGCAGACTGGGTAGGTGTGGCAGCCACAGAGGGCATAAAAAGCTTTGGCAGCCCTTGTCCTCCTTGCAGTCTGCGGTGGGAGTTAGGGTGGGATTGCTGTCTCTGCGACTCGTTACTTTAGGCCAGCCAGACAGGTGTGTGTCTATGTGTTCCTGCTGACTGCAGCCTGGCTCTTAGGGGAGAGAAAGAAGAGATTTCTCTTGCAGCCTCCCTGTGTGCGTGCGTACCTCTTGGTGAGTACCCTCCCCTGCCCTGCAGTGCAGTCACTCTGCAGCTGACCTACGCCCTGGGCAACACCCGCCGCTGCCTTTGCAGCCTCCCTGCGTACCTAGTCTATACTGTGTCTCTGCCAGCATCATTTTTTTAGTGTTTTCCCTCTGGTCTGGGGCGTTGGGGGACATCCGAGCATGGAAATGCTTTAAGTCGCACAAAAAGCAGGTAAAAGTGAAAAACAAAAAACAAAAAAACGAAACAATTTTTTTTCAAAAAAATTCACAAAAATTGAAAACGAAATGAAACAGACCCGCAATGAAAAATGAAAAAACAAAACATCATTTTTTTTATTCGTGCCCATCTCTACTGGGCATCCTTCTTTAAAACCAGATGCTGCCCCTTACCTACACCAAGAAACAGAGTAGGAAACTAGAAGTGGGCTTCCAATCATTTCCGATTTCATTGGGAGGCAACTGGTTTCACCTGTAGCATGTCTAGGAAGCTTTTTAAAAAAAGACTAAGTTGTAGGCAAGACATTGTGATGTGGGAGTGGGACAGACTGCCTTGGTCCATTCCCCTGTTTTGCTATGGAAGCTCAGTAGAGGGCAGCAATGGTAAACCTTGAACAACACACAACCTCAAAAGCAAAACAAACAAACAAAAAACCTTTTGGGCCCATTTGGAAGTGACCTGACAGCATATAATAGTAGAGTTCTCAGCCGACCTTACAGGACTTTCAGAACTGGAATAGCATCTGTGATGGGTAAGTGAAAAGCACCCCATAAACAGTAGTGCAGGTGGAAATGGTTCTTATGCAGCTGTAATTTCTGCAAAACAGAAATATGAGTTGCTGGACAAAACCAAAAGTCTGTGCATTGACTGTTTTTACTTTATCCCTAACAGTAGCCAACTAAGTATCATAAATGGGAAAGTGTTTTGCCATAAGCTTGACTTCTTTTCACCAACAATTAGAAGGCACATGTTTTAAATAACTGAGACCACTACCACACAACAGAAAAATGAAGTTGATTTTAAAGTGTGCTTCTTCTCCGCTACAGGCCACATAGTCAGGGGCATAGCTAGGGTTTTCAGCACCCAGGGATAAAATTAGTTTTCACTCTCCCTACCCCCTTCTCTCACACATACACAAACAAACATGCACCCCACACTTGCTTGGGCCCAGCATCCCGGGCAGCTTCTTGGAGCTGAGCAGATGCAAGGCCAGTGGGAACCCCATGCTCCAGGGCCATGGTGCCTCCTTCCTGGCCCGGCTCCCCTCCAGCTGTTCCCAGACTTACTCTTTTCCGATGCCGCCGCTGGAGGCTGACCATGAGGCTGCCTCACCCAGGTGCACCCAGCATGATGGTGGCAGGGAAGCCAAAGAAGAAAGGCATGGCCGGGTCAGTGCTCTAAAATAAATAATAATAAAAAAATAAAAGCCAGCACCTCAAAAGAGCCCCTGCCACAGGGGCCAGGATCCGCCGCCGCCCGGTAAGGACCTGAACCGGTTTGGATCCGTTTGGGTTTGTACGATTTTTTTTATTCGTACGAACCTGAACCCGAACCGAACCGAACCAAGGGTCGGCCCAAAACAGAAGAATCTGAACCATGGGTTTTCAGGTTCGTGCCCACCTCTAAATGAGCCACATTTTATGCACCCCCACTGCTAAAAAGCACATCAAAGTGAGAGCAGTTTTATGAGCCACATATGATGCAGCCCCTTTGCTGAATAAGCGTGCTTTTAGGAGTGTGTGTGTGTGTGTGTGTGTGTGTTGTCCAGAATGGGAGCTGAAAGGGATGGCCAGTGTGGCTGCGGTGAGGAGGCTGTGCAGGCTATGGTGGGGCTGGGCCAATCCTCTGTGCCACCCGCCTACCTGCAGCGAAGAGCTAGGTGCCCCTTCCTCCCTTCCCCAGGCCTACCGGGTGGAGGAGCACTGTCAGCTGGTGGGTGCTGCGCATGCCCTTGATATTTGCCAGGAGAGACCCAGCATGGCCGCATGGGGGGGGGGGGCATTATAGCCAGTGAGGTGAAAGGGTCCCACGGCAAAATCCCCCACTCCCAACCCCACGCACAGCTGACTTCTGGACGCTGGACGCACCCTCCATGTCCACCATGAGCGGGACATGCCTCGCATGAGCAACTGAGTTGCTTTGCTCACTGGAAGGGGGGGATAGAGCTGGAGGGGCCACGGGAGCCTGTTGAGTCATGGCAGGCCGTGGGGTGACCCCCGATTCCCACCCCACCCTGCCTGATACCTCAGAAAGGGAAACCAAAAGATTAAGGTGTGATTCTTCTTATCCCCATTTTGTTTGCTTTGTATCAAGTTCCCCATAAGATGCAGCTTAAAGAAGTACCACCACCCCCGCCATGCCGAGCCAGGAACAAAAAAACACTGTGGGTCACACTTCAGGGTGCATGGTTGAGGCTTTTAATTTTTTGAACTGGCTTCTGGTGGGGGAAAGATTTTTGGATGTGGCTTTTAAAGAAATAAAAAGTGATTTTAAGGTTCTTGTGATAGAGTTCTGAGCCTCTGTGCTGTTTTCCTCATATAGGCTGCTATCTCATGGTGGATTTGAGGCACTTGAAAATATGACTTATTCAGTCACTTATTCAGGTGCTTTACCTGTCCTCTCATTCTTAGTGATAAAAAGCGCCCTTTAATGTCCACAGCATGGAGTCGCTGTTTAAAGGTGCCATTGTAAGCCTTGGAGAAAAGTACACCCCCCAGTGGTGGTTCCAAGAAAAAGCACTCAGATGAATTATTATTATTATTTATTTATTTATTTATTAGTCTTGTATCCCGCCCATCTTCCCACTGGGAACTCTGGGCAGCTCACAACAATAAAACCGGGTAATAAAAACATGGACAGAAAAACAAGACCAGCCATAGTTAACGCAGGGGGGCAAGATGGCGGCAAGACCCATGCATAATAAAGCAAGGGAAAAGAAAAAAAGAAAAAACTAATTAAGAAGGTCACCAAACGCCTCCCTGAAAAGGTGGGTCTTCAGGGCCTTCTTGAAGGTGGGCAGGGACTCTGTCAGGCGCAGCTCACTGGGGAGATGATTCCAAAGCATGGGGCCCACCACAGAGAAGGTGCAGTCTCCCGTACACGATTTCCATGCCTCTCTGGGTGTGGCCACCCTCAGTGAGTGCGCCTGCGCCAGTCTTGTGGGTCTGGACCCGGTTGACTTTTGAGAGATACGCTCCACCAGGTACTCTGGTCCCAGGCCGTGGAGGGCTTTGAAAGTCAAAACCAAGACCTTGAACCTGATCCGGAGGACAACGGTGAGCCAATGCAAGCGAGCCAGGACTGGGGTGATGTGCTCGTATCTACGGGCACCCACCACCAGCCTGGCCGCCACATTTTGCACCCCCTGTAACCTCCGGACCAGGGCCAACGTAGAGGGCATTACAGTAGTCGATCCTTGAGATCACCAGGCCCTGCACAACTGTCCTCAGGGAGGACTCATCGAGGTACTGGCGGATCTGGGCGATCCTGCGGAGGTGGATAAAAGCGGCCCTGGAATCAGCCATCACCTGGGCTTCCAGGGAGAGGGCTGAGTCCAGGACCACACCCAGATTCCTGGCCCTGTCTGTAGGATGGAGGGAAACACCCCCCAGCTTAGGGAGGGGGCCATTGTACCCAGACAAGAGCGCCCCAAAGAACAAAACCTCCGTCTTCTCCGGATTCAGCTTGAGCCGGTTATCTCTGGTCCATTCCAGAACGACCTCCAGACACAGATCAAGGGAGTGAACTGCCTCCACTGCAGACAATGAAAAGGAGAGATAGAGCTGCGTGTCATCAGCGTACTGATGACAGCAAACTCCAAATCTCCTGATGACCTCCCCCAGCGGCCTCATGTAAACATTGAACAGCATGGGTGAGATTGCTGACCCCTGGGGCACCCCACAAGGGAGCGTCCAATGGGCCGACAAATCATCACCCAGCTGAACCCGCTGAGTCTGACAGCCAAGGAAGGAACGGAGCCAGGCCAAGGCCTGACCACCAATTCCTGCCTCCGCAAGCTGGACCAGTAGGTTACCATGGTTGACGGTATCAAAGGCAGCTGACAGATCAAGGAGAACCAGCAGGGAGGAACACCCCCTGTCGGCCTCCCTGAGGAGGTCATCCTGCAGAGCGACCAGGGCAGTCTCGGTTCTGCGAAGAGGTCTGAATCCGGACTGGAAGGGGTCCAGGATATGATTTACCTCCAGATATGAGGATATATTAAAGGGTGTGTGTTCACCAGATATATTAAAGGGTGTGTGTTCACCTCTTTCTGAATTAAAATGTGACTAGCCATTAGGACGTAAAAAGGAGCACCTATAACCATGGAAAAAGGCACCCAAAAGCAAACGTGGGATGGCAGCCACAGTTAACATCTCTTTTCTAGACCTCTCTCATCCATAAGGAACCAGGACTTGTTAACTTTCCAAACTATGCTCTTAATGGTTGGGCCAGTCTGAAAATTTAACTGTGCCTGGCTACTTCTACTACAGCTCATAGGCTGGCTAATGAAGTACAGATGGCAACAGGTACAGTATTATGGGGAAACCTACACTACATGGCACGTTTATTTTAAACATGGTTACAATGAAGGTCTGTCACTGGCGTTCCTGGGCCATCCACTCAGCTGAGTGTTGTTTTCCCAAAGAAGCAAGAACCAGATGGCCCACGAGATCATCTTACAAATGTTTGTTTTTTAAACTGACTTTTATAAAGAAAGTCATTTAAAAAAAATAAGA
This sequence comes from Phrynocephalus versicolor, assembly GCA_023846285.1. Lineage (NCBI taxonomy): Eukaryota > Metazoa > Chordata > Lepidosauria > Squamata > Agamidae > Phrynocephalus > Phrynocephalus versicolor. The sequence continues at coordinate 8,180 of JAHTLZ010004045.1, forward strand.
GCAGTTGACACTGAAACCCCAGGCTGAGCCTGGGCCTTGGAAGCAGACATACCTTTGCAGAAATTAAGAAGACAAGGTCCCTGTATATGTCACTCTCCTGTTCCACCCCCACCCACCCCCATCATTCTTGTACATATATTGTGGAATGGCATGAGGATGGCTTTCTTTAACATCTTTAGAACAAGCCAGACATGTACTGGAAACAGACATATGACTTTGACTTATACCTCAGCAGTTTTGCTTGGAGGAGACCAAAATCCCTCACATTTGGAAAGCATTATATGTCTGCATCCTGAAGACTCCATATAGTCCATCTAGGAAACTTGTAGAAAAGAGAATAGAGTTTTTTATTGTCTGTATGCATATACAAGATATGCACAACGAAATTAGAGTGCTGTTCCCCTACACACTCTGAACAAGGAACCGTACAAAACACATAAAACACAGAAAACACCATGCAAGATATTAAAAGCTCTTAAAACCGCTTACAAAATTTAAAACACTACTTAAAAACTGATTAGGATGTTGCTAAAACTGTCGCATTTAACTTGGATACTGCTCTGGGATAAAAACTGTTCTTTAGTCTATTTGTCCCTGACCTAAGAGTCCTATATCTCCTGCCAGACGGCAACAGTTCAAAAAATAGGTGGCCAGGATGCGAAGGGTCTCTCAGAATTCTAGATGTCTTCCTCAAGCATCTGGAGTTATATGATTCTTCCAAAGGAGGAAGAGGACAGCCCACTATCCTCTCAGCAGTGTTACCCTCTGGAGCGCCCTTCTATCTGCCACTGTGCAACTGGTGAACCAGACACAGAGGCAGTAAGTGATAGTGCTTTCTATAAAGCCCCGGTAGAAGGTTACCAACAGTTTCTTAGACAGTTGTTTCCTCCTGAGAAGTCTCAGAAGATATAGTATCTGTTGGGCCTTCTTAACCTGTGCTTCAGTGTTGGCACTCCAGGTCAAATCCTCCTGTAGAATGACTCCTAAGAACTACTGTCCGTAACCTGCTCTACACAAACTCCATCAATAATCAGGGGCTGAATGTCTGATTTCCTTTTTCGGTAGTCCACTATAAACTCTTTGGTCCTATTGATATTTATTATCAGATTGTTAGTTCTGCACCACTGTAGAGGCCAATGCACCTCCTCTCGGTAGGCGGACTCATCTCCACCAGATGTCAGTCCCACTACTGTTGTGTCATTGGCAAACTTGATGATTTTATCTTCAGGATGAGTATGAGTGCAGTCAGAGGTGTAAATACTGAACAGTAGTGGGCTCAGCACACAGCCCTGTGGAGTAGCCATGTTGAGAGTGAGGGCTGACAACATGTGGTCACCTAATCTGACCCTCTTTGAGCGATTTGATAAGAAATCCATGATCCAGGCACAGATGGAATGACAGAAGTATCAGAGGTATCAGGGAGGCCACACAGTCAAGGTTCTCATCAGTGGATCATTGGTCAGTTCCTGGTGGGCCAAGACGTAATTCTTGATGGTTGTAATTAGAGATGGGTAGGAACCGCTGGCTCGGCAGTTCATCCTCATTCACTGGATGGCTTAATGGGTTCAGTGCCTCACCTGCTTTGGCCGGCACCCACTCAGAGGTAACACCTGGGGAATGCGGGTCGCTGCTTCCGAGTGGGTGCCCACAAGAGGGGACAGGGTGTCGAACGGTGAAACACCTGTTTGGCTGTCCACTGAACCACCAGTTCCTACCCATCTCCAGTTCTGATATTTGCAGATAATGTTGGGTGTGGAAGTAACTTGACTTAATCCAGAACAGTTTTTCCCTTTAAACCAGAATTAGAGTACTCCTGGGCCACCGTTCGGATACAAGATGACTTTAAACAGAGGACGGTCCTGTCCCAGAAGGAGAGTCCTGTACTTCAGGTTGTCTTCTGTTTGAAAGGCCGTCATTTTATGGACCTTCAAGAACAGGACACTGTACAAGAAGGAAGTGTGGTCAGCCTGATCCCAAGCCTCCAGCAGCTACAATGAAAGACTATATTGAGGGATTAATTTTTGTAAGCGCTGAGAAACCACTAGTGATGCTTGCCCCACCCCTCCACTGGTTACCCTTCAGACCTCCCTGTGTTATCAAGGAAGGCATGAAAAAGATCTCTACTCCTCTCCAGCCGAACACACTTACTGAACTCTACACGATTGGAAACCCTGGAAAGAGAAGGCTTTCAACTGCTCTGTCCCTCTTCCTACACTGGTGGAGAAACTCTGATTGGCAGGCCCACCACTAGGGTCTTTGTCACCAAGGGCCAAACATGGTGTTGTCCCCTGGGCACATGCTCTTCTCTCTCTACCCCACCCCACCCACCCCATTTTGTCCCCCCCCTGCCCAGTTTTGGCCCTAGGATAGTCACGATATTTTAGTAAAGGCGATCTCTGGGAACACTACTTACACAGTTCAAAATACTCTGTGAGTGTCCTTCACAGTGACCTACCCACCAATTCTTCATAAGTTCTTCAAAAGTCCTTCTAGGATCTAGATAGTCCCTTGGAATTTAGCCAAGAGAACATTGAGGAAGAAAACCTGTCCTAGGCTGAAACCCCAAGTATGAAACTCCAGTTGGATCTTTTTAACCGGTGGCATTTACCTCAGGGGCATTTATTGTTAGTTCACATAGTTTGGGAAGTTTTTTTTTTTTTAAGAACCAACACCACCACACTTTTTTGCAGTAGGTCATCATAGAATCAAAAAGTGACTTGCTATCATTACTTCTTACATTGAAAGTGTAACTTGTTACATTACAGTACACTATTTCTTCATTTTTCATTCCTTTCTATTACAGTAGTACTCTGGTTTAAGAACACCTCAGTTAATGAAATTTTCGGTTCACGAAGGGAAATCCATTAAAAATAATGCCTCCATTTATGAATTTTTCCCGAAAAAAACGTGATTTATAATTTTTTGAGGGACTTCCTTTCCCAGGATGCATTGCGCCCCCTGCATTTCTGGTTTACAAAATTTCTGCATTACAAAATGTCCCAGAGGATGCATTATATTTTGGTATATGTTGAAATTTTAATGTTTTAATTGTTTTAACTGTTGTTTTTAATTGTAAGCTGTCCAGAGACTTTTGGGTAGTGGGTGGCATATAAGTTGTATTAACTAACTAACTAACTAACTAACTAACTAACTAACTAACTAACTAACTAACTAACTAACTAACTAACTTTGTGAACCAAGGTACTACAGTACTTTGAAAATGAAACATAGGATTTGCTAGACAATGCCACAAATTTAGGGGGGAAGTCATGTCAAAATGCCTTTGAAATGTTTTCAAATGTAACCCAGGTAAACAAAAGTAATGAGAAAATGTATGGCAAAGGTAAATATAATATTACAAGTTGCACCAATAAAGGCATTGTGTTCCCGCTTGTCTCACTTCTTAGAGACTTGCTATACCCTAGTTAGCCCCAAACATGACTAGTTGGGGGTAACTACAGAGGAGACCAGAGATGAAGATAAAAGCTTATTTCTTCCTATTACAACTTTATCCCTCCAGGCATGCAGATCTTTTATCTCTATGTACCTAAGATAACAAACTTGCAAGTGAAGGTGTGTTATCTCCCAAATGACCAACTACAAAACCAATGCAGGTTAACATGCCAGATGCAGACTGGGACAAATCATTGTTCTGATAATCATTCCTTTCTTCCAAAGCTTAACCATAGTCTGTACTCTGGCCCTGTGTTCCTTTTGAATTTCTGTGTCCACGCCACCATCAGTCCACCTGATGGCATAAGTCAAAATCCTACACACAAATTAATTAAACAAACAAACAAAATTCTGGTGTGCCCAAGTAGCTTCTTCCTATTCTGTTTCTTTAAGATAATAATACATGAAATTATTGATACATTTGCTATCCCTTTAATGATACTTTGACATCTGTTACCCTAGTCAGTCTTGCGCTAGGGATGGCTCCAATTTTTCTTGCCCCTTAAGCCACTAGAATTAACACAATGTTTAGATTTACCAAGGCTGTGTCCCCATGTTGATTGCCCACCGGGCTCTTATTCAATCCCATACCCTTTTTCGTAACAAAGCAACCTTCAGATTTTTAATCTAGAGCAGGGGTCCTCAACCTAAGGCCCCAGGGCCAGATGCAGCCCCCCAAGGTCCTGAATCCGGCCCCTGGGACCAATTGCAACCCCCCCACCCTACCCCCTGTTTTGTGAGCAAGCCAACCTCTGCAGCTGCTTTTAGACTGTGATCCGGCCCCCAGTGGTTTCTGGGTGGTGGTGGACCGGCCCGCTGTTTGAAAACTTTGAGGACCCCTGATCTAGAGGATAGGGGCCATATTCTAGCAAGGTACCACTGTATAAAGGAATTAATTCATTCCAAATGAAATTCTGTTGCACAAATTTTCCTTTATACAAATTACCCATAGGAAGGCATTGAAAAAAGTGTAATCCCTAATCGTGACCATTTTTATTTTGTACAGATTTGCCCCATAGGCGATTCTGTTAAGCAAATACCCCGATCTCCAGAATTGTTTATGTTGTACAAATTTTATGTTATTCAAACTGTTTGTTATTCGAGGGTCCACTGTATACTCATAGGACAAAAAACAGATATGCCTCGATGTTCTCCAGGGAACATCCCAAAGGAGATTTGTGACACCAAAGTCTAGCCAGTGTTCAGATCTTATTTAAAAGTTCACCCTGGTTCTCAAATCTAAAAAAGATTTCCTTCTTTCCAGCTCTATCAACTAAACAAAACAGACCCGCCGGCCTCTTAAAATGCTCGTTCATCGACTCCATGGAAACAGGGCAACTTTGTCATCCTTTCTTAAGAGCCACAGAAGTGGAACGACACTACACAAACCAAGACTTAACATTCACATCAGCTAAAATAGCCGAACCGCACGTTACCAGCGACGTGGTGCTGGAGAGCCAAAGAGAAATACTGCATTTCAGTCGCAGTTCCCAATGGCAAGAACCAAAATGCTAAATTCCAAATAGATAGATAGATAGATAGATAGATAGATAGATAGATAGATAGATAGATAGATAGATAGATAGATAGATAGATAGATAGATAGATAGATA